>JAMKCH010066350.1:0-131350 GCA_023653785.1 Ophioderma brevispina
TACTGCTTATTTACAAGTCAACAATTTGCCTGGTGACTAGTTTAAGCTTAAACTTCATACAGTTAAGAATCCAGAAAACTGTGCACGGCCTAATAATGACCATAGCCTAAAGTTCCGACAGGTTTGTAAACAACCGGGGGAAAGATGCCAGGTATGGCACTTAAAACCTGTTTTGATATCAAGTATCTGTTTGCTATTTACTTGACAGTAGATCCCCAGTGTATCGTACTTATATTACCGACAAAATGCTTCCTCATAAGTTGTCAGTTTCAAATCCTGAATAGTCGTACTTATGGCTTGCTTTTTTTTCGCTTCTGTTTTTCCGCAACAGAGGGTACCTATTCCGTCAATAGACGAATGGTTCCTCTTATGTCCGGCTCTAATGCCGTGGCTTGGCTACGTACTTGCATATCTATGCGTTGAAACTGCAACATGCCGGGGGCCCTGCCACGATAAATGCTAACCTTGTGTGTAAATTTGAGGGTTAAAAGCATCTAAATGACCGTGAGGGTGGTATGATCGTACTTCGGAGGCCCGGCAAAAACAACCCTTATTAGTCTCTCGTTTTTTAGACTGTTTTTTACCCTCAAATTTTACACACAGTTTTCGCATCTAACGGGGCAAGGTCCACGGCACTGTAAAAAGCACGGCAAGTAACCCTAACTCTCTTACGTTTGGACGGTTTTAACCCTCAATTTACACCAAAGCTAGCATTTAACGTAGTCTGGCCACGGCAGCTCTTTTGTTCCTATAGGCTTGCGTGATCTTCTTACGCAAAGATTTCCGCACGTTTTAACCTATAGGTCTTGTGTGAAACCACTGCGAAATTGGCTGGAAGCTTTAGTTTTAAATTGCTTAACGCGTAAACATTACCTATATAGGCATTGTAAATCTTCATTTATTTACGCTGTAACCAAACGAATTTTGTTAGATTCGTTAGCTCGAGTTACATTTTTAAATTGCTTTCTAAGTGATTTTGGGACGTTTTCGGCTCTGGGACGCTGTTGGTTCTCATTGCATCTAGGCCGTTATTGACTGGAAAATGATGCGATGCTATTCATTGCATCTCGGACGTCCTCCCGGAAAATGACGCCACTGCCGTTCTCATTGCATCTCGGACGGTTTCCCGGCAGAAGATCGAACTGCGAATGGTCTCATTGCATCTGGCGACGTTTCCGCAAACTGACGCGATGTTCCTCGTTGCATCTGGGGAGTCTTTCCGGAAAGGAAAATGACCGATGTTCCTTTGCATCTGGGACGTCGTCCGCGAAAATGACGGATGTTTCCTCGTTGCATCTGGGATTTAGTTGTATCGGGGAACTGACGCGAGGTTCATCGTTGGCATCTGGGCTCTTCCGGGAAAAAATGACGTGCTGTTCCTCGTTGCATCTGGGCGTTTAACGACAGTACGCTACTTATTCCTGTGCCGGCACAACAAAAAAAAAAAAACGTCCGAGAGTCAATCAAACGCAAGGAATTGTTTCTCCATTGCATCGGGGCCGTTTTTGAACAAATAAAAATAGATTGCATTCTTGTTGAATTTCTGGGCCGATGTTCGGGCAAAACGGACCCGGGTCCGGGTAGGGGTTAAAGAGATATGAGATTTTCAGAAAGAGGCGTCCCCCATTTTTCTCGAACCCCGGGTGTTTTTTAGCTATTTGGAATGCTTACCAAGTGTATGATCACACCTGAAAGTGAATAAGCCGAAATACCGCATCTTTATGTAATAAGATTGAGAATTGACATGACGGAGTGTTAGTACAGAATTTGCAGTTACAAAAAAATAGCCCTACGCACAACAGTTCCGAGTTCGCAAAGCAATACGGAAAAAAATGAGCATTAAGTCAGCTGGGACTCCATTCATTCAGAGCTTTTCAGCTAGCTACAGATGCGAATTACACGCTGTATGTAAAATGTCCGCGTTCATAGTAGTACGAAGCCAAGAAGCCACATACGGAAAATGTTGGAATCACCAACTGAGATGTCCGTTATTTCGCCGTTTAGACTTTTTAAACGCCTTAAATCATTAAAAAATACATCACGGTCCCAGGACCGCGAGTTCAGAGTGTCGCTTGCCGTCGCGGTTTGTGAATGGGGCCAAACGTATACGAGGTCACCAACATGTCACCCCACCCCACCCCCCTCTTTTCCACCAAGTCCATCACCATAGCCTACGGAATATACGGCCAGTGCAATATATGAAGGATTTCACATTTTGACCGGCCAAAGCTCACATAAGGTCACAAAGGTCACATTGAGGTCACAACATGTCCACCCCACCGCACCCCCACCCCTTCCTTTACCAAGTTCCACCAAGACCCACACCCACCATGCAAAGACATACGCCAGAGTAATCCCATGTGTCTTCTGCAATTTTGCAGACGACACAAAAAAATGGACAGGAAAAGATCAATCAATTCATATAAATAATTAATTTTTTCAGGCTTCTGACCAACCAAAAGCGGCGGAAAAAAATTTCATAATGCGGCCGGGGTGACGCTTTATTAAAACGGAAATCAAGTTTCAAGGGTGCCTAATGAATTACGCCATAAACAATGGAGGATCAAGGATTTGAAAACTGTCAAAATTACCGGGGGGCTTTAAAGGCTGTAAACGGGTCCCAAATAGCTCAAATGGGCTGATTTGCAAGAATTTGCAGAATGACCGGAGGGGGCACGCGCCCCCTCTGCCACCTCCCTGGATCCGCGGCCTGATTTTAAAGCACGACACTGAGTACACGGTACAAAAAACTACTACATTTTGAGCATTACCAAATTTTGACGCACCAACGCCGTCTGGCCATATTGCCCGCAACCCTATGTTGTAGACCCGGGGTAAATAACCTTAGGGTTGCGGTATATAACTAGAGGGTTATAATTAGTGATCACTGCTCACCTCGGAATCTACGGCAACAAGGGCGAAGCCCGAGGTGAGCAAAGTTCTAATTGAAAAAACTTTGAGTTTAAATTTACTCACTATTTTGTATCCTATTCGACACTGAACTTGTAATGTACATTTTATTCTACACAACAAGTAGCAAAATGTCCCTCTATCTCCTTGTCTGGTGAAAAAAGTCTTCCCATGTCCACCGTATACACTAGAAATTTCCATCGACGGAGCCTATGCTGCTGGTAAGTTACGTGACTTGTTAGCCATCTGTGTAAGAGAGTAATTATAATTGTTTTGCACTGCAAGAGCCTAAGCGAATTTAGGCACCGAGAGGCACATTTAGTTGGATTTTGATATGAAAGACGGTGTAAAAAATCTGATGATTGGGGTGAATTTCGTGACTCAGATATCTCAGGTATTTATAGAATACAGCTTCGATGGTCAAATACTTCAAATAGCAGAGCTTAGAGAGCGAAGGGGGAAATAGGTGATTGGTGTCGCGCGGGTAGGTTTTTCTCCGCATCTTTATCTGGAACTCTAATCCTTCAACTGCACCGTTGATGGATAGAGACCCGGAGAGTGTATTTGGGCGGCGCTGCGTTGCAGAAAAATGCGACCGATGGACCTGTATGTTAAATTATTTCTCCGCCAGTCACTGCACTTGCAAAGACTTAACTTCCAGATCGGATTCAACACTTTTTTTTCACTGAGGATGCTTAAAGCAAGGATGATTAACTGGTCATGTTTTGATTAAATCAATATAGGACATTTTTTTAAGAGCGCCCCCCAATTTTTCAAAAAATTTGAGCTTTTACAATACACGGTTTGCCAGTGGTCACTGGCTAGTAACTATACCTGTGAATGGGTTAAGCTCTACATGTCTATGTGTTTGTAACCGAAGGAATTTTGTAACTACAGAATAATATCCTGATCCCGTATAATAATGTCAACCGTCTCTGGACACGGGCCTTCCAATATGAATAGCCGGGAAATAGCGCCATGTACGTATCTACGCTCATCTTATTAGTTGTTTTCTTGTTTCAAGCGGCAATCCAATTTAGAGTTATTTTCTTGGAGTGACACTATTCATTATGGACGGACCATAAACTTAGCATTTCCAGCTCTGCCGTTAAATACAAGGATCCCAATTCTAATTACAAAAATCGCTCAGTTTATATAAATACGCATTTTTGAGCATTCTCGTTCGCAGGTGTAGTTTTCTAGACGATTACCAACATAGCTGTGCAAAATATCACATTTTGAAAAATTGGGGCCGCTCTTCAAAAAATGTGCTAATATTGCTTTAACTTTCCGCCCATTTCTGTTACCTTAAGACTTCTAACCGAAATGCCACTGCATTTACGGTTAGATATTTCGAACAACATGAACAACCCGCAGCCTATGCTACAGTACGGTAAAGAAAACTAAAGCTTTGGGAATACAAATATCACAAGACCTCGCGCTGTGCGCTCGAGGTCTGTTCTAAACAGGCTGGTTATAATTATCCCTCTACCAGAACCAGGAACCCCGGGGGTCACTCATATATATAAAAGTGCGATGCATCCGCGTTAATAAAAATGTCGAAAATGGGTCGGATTTTGAGTATATGGCGTCGTCAACGTTTTTTTAAAACGGGGTCAATTTTTGGCTCTTTCGACGTTTAGGGGTTCGTTTTCAAACCTGAGTTTTTGCCATTAAGGGTCAAATTTATAGGTATAAATCTGCCGGTTAAAGACGTCTATTTCCGTCCATTGCAACCTCTAGCTCTTAAATAATTTGCCAGAAAAGTCCTTAGATATTTGACCAATAAAGTTCTGAATGTTTATCCATAATAACCCCACCTTTTGAATGATATTTTTCCGATATGGAGCTTTGTTGAGGTTTGGTTCCAACAGTCCACTCAGCTTCAAGTGCCTTCATGCAGGCAGACTGCTTATTGGCTTATTTCTTTTTGTATCCACTTTAAGTAAATCACTGAAAATACATAGATCCATGCCTCTGAAGCTCCTAGGTAACCACCTACCGACCTGATTATGGAGCTTTGTTGAGGTTTGGTTCCAACAGTCCACTCAGCTTCAAGTGCCTTCCATGCAGACGACGACTTGGACTAAACAAAAAACAGTTTCAGATTCAAGTAAATGTACATGCAAGCCTACAGCAAGACGACCTGAACATTATTCACACAGAATTTCTGTGTGAATATCACAAATCACCCAATAAGGGATTGGTGTGATGATGGAGTATGTCAGAGAGTGTTAGATGGAGGAGGAATGCCGGAGGAGTGGGCAGTGAGTGTGGTGGTCCAATTTTTAAAGGGAAAGGGGATGCAATGAGTTGTGGTGCATATAGGTGTGGTGAAGTTGTTGGAGCATGCACTGAAATTGTGGAGAGGGTTCTAGAGAATAGATAGTGGAAGTGGATGAGATGCAATTTGGGTTCATGCCTAGGGAAGGGAACGATAGATGCAGTGTTAATTTTGAGGTTGCAAGACTGAATATCAAGCTAAAGGGAAGAAGCTGTATATGTTTTTTAGACTTTGAAAAGGCATGTGATTAGGGTACCGAGAAAGTGATGGAGTGGGCGATGAGGAAGAGAGAGATACCAAAAGTAAGTGGTTAGAGCAGTGAGAGTTTGTATGAAGGCGCCAAAACAAGAGTTAGAGTGGGGTCTGCTTTGTCCGATGAGTTTGAGGTGAAGGTGGGTGTGCCTCAAGGTCCTGTACTTTGCCATTGATTTTTGCAATTGTGATTGATGTAGTCACGGAGAGTGCAAAAGGTTTGTTGAGTGAGATGTTGTACGCTGATGACTTGGTTTTAATGAGCGAGACATTGGAGGGACTGAGGGAGAAGTTTTGGAAATGGAAGAAGGCTTTTGAGAGTAAGGGTCTGAAGGTAAACCTTGGGAAGACAAAAGTGCTGGTGAGTGGGGTGGAGAGGAGGTGGTAGTGAGTAAGGTAGACCCATGTGGTGTGTGTGGGAAGAGGGTGAAAGCAAATTCAGTGTGGTGTGAGCATGGCTCGAAAAAGTGGGGAATTTGGGAAGCTCCTTCCCAGGAAAGTTGGCTATTTGGAGGGAAACTAGTCCTGATGATCATGACTAGATAGTCTTTAACTTTTGTATGTTGTCGTTATCGTTGACTATCTAGTCATGACTGGTTTGTGCAGAAGAAAGATCTTTTAGTGAAAGCAAAATTGAAGGTGGTATTGTGCCCAAAATATAATGCTGCACTGGATATACACCCACATAATACATTTGTCACTAGCCTTACATTAAAAATAGCATTGTTTTACAAGTTGATGCTAAGTTCTACAAGGTAAAATTTATCAAAATTTGTGGAGCTCCAAATCTTCAGTGTACTTCGTCTAGTCCTCCATGTTGTATCGATAGACAACAAATCACTGTCAATATCGAGATAATTCAAACTGTTCGGTTCGGCCAATTACGGCGTGCGGGAAGTATTTACCCCGTGGGATTTACCCACGGTGTGATCGGTCTTTGTCACAGACTGCGAAAAATATTATCTAATTGGGATTGCGTGAGAGACTAACCTTCATGCTCGTACTTTCCAAACCGCCGTAAGTTCACTTGGAGTCGAATCAGGGAGTCTATATAAATTTGGGAGTTTAGTCGAAATTGTGTGAGCGGGGCACTACGGCGGGGTGTATTTGGGGCACATTTCAGGCGATTGTTGCTTTCCTGTTGCTTATCGCATCAAAAAGAGAATACGCCTAATATCGGCCCAATTTCTACCATACTACAGTCGAATTTGGCACATCAATCGATTCTGAGCAAACGTCACCATCGCTAATCATTAATAAAGATGGAGGTGAGACCAGGGACACTTGCGCCCAAAGTGGCTATTTCAAAATAAACTTCTTTTTGAGAAAGAAAACATTTATTAATCCGATTGTTGCACCACTTTAAGCAATAAGAAGAAAGCCAAGATACCCATCAACGCAAAAGGTGAGAAACTAAGCGTCTAAAAAAGGGATTTAATGTACATCAATGACGCAGTAGTCGTTGTGGTTTCTTTCCACAGTCGTTTTTCTGAACACACGGTGGCTTATAGGCTTTAAATCCGGTTTTTTTTAATTTTTTTGTTTTTAAAGCCCTGGGACTTCGAAGGCAGTGAAAGTGACATGATAACGTTCAAAGTTGAAAAGATAAAACTGCCTGAAGTCACAGTTTACTGGGACTAGAGGGAAATTGTACCATATGGAGGGAAATTTACACATAAGATATAGTGGGAATCTGTGAGAAATGAGCTAATCTTCCCGGGGAAGGAAATTTACATTTTTGCAAGCCTGGGTTGAGAAATGTGGGAAATATGGAATCCAGGGAGGATGCACAAAGTGAAGAGAGTGACCCCTGTTTGGCAGAGATTGTTGTCGCCGGCAGAAGAAGATGCGAGACAGGAGCTGGAGGGACGGTTGGTGGAATGAGAGGAAAGGAAAAAAGTGTGTGATGGAGGTGGAGTCAGTGAAGGAGTTCGCATACCTAGGGGATAAGGTTAGTGGGGGTGGTGGATGTGAGGTGGCTGTGACAGCTAGAGTGAGATATGGGTGGGTGAAGTTTAGGGAATGTGGGGAGTTGTTGCAAGGGAAAAGATATCCTTTGAAGATGAAAGGAATGGTATATAAGAGTTGTGTAAGATCAGTGATGCTGTATGGGAGTGAGACGTGGTGTCTGAGCGAAAATGAGTTGGGGATTCTGAGGAGGACAGAGAGAGCAATGATGAGAGCGATGTGTATGTGGTGTGAAGTTGATGGACAGGACTGAAGATTTGATGCAGATGTTGGGTTTGGAAGAGGCGATGGACCAGTTGGCGAAAGCAAATAGTGTACGTTGGTATGGGCATGTGTTGAGGAAGGATAACGAGCATGTGTTAAGAAGGGCTTTTGAGTTCGAGGTGGGAGGTTTGAGGAGGAGGGGACGTCCAAAGACATGGAAGAAGCAAGTGGAGGAGGAGAGTAGGAGGGTTGGGTTGAGGATGGAGGATGCATTGAATCAGGTGAAATGGAAGGAAGGAGTAAGGGTTGCTGCGAATGTGAGGTGAATCCGGCCACCCCCGTTGACGGGGATAAAACCAGATTTAAAACTTTGGTTTTAGTAGTAGTAGTAGTAATATACCTTTCTAGACTTCTTGGAATACCTTGGGGCTTATTATATTCGACGAAACGAAATTAAACAAGTTCAGTGTAAAATGTACGATCACAGAATAAAGCGTGTAATCCAATGGGTGCACTGAGCCCGAATAAACATTTTGAGTTAAATCGGCCCAGCCGTTTGCATAGTTGAAGCAAAAATGTGTAATAAATTGGCCCGTAGACAGTGTGTGTGTGTTAATTATGGTATACTACACTTGTGAGATGTTTTTGGTCACAAAACCAAAAGGAAACAGTTCCTTGGCTGAAAATTTCACTGGGGTTGGTTAATGAGAAAAATATGAACTTTCTATGGGTAAGACAAAGGTGCGTGGTTCCGATTCTCTTTGGGAAGGCCCCCTGATTTACCCGGGAGGAAGTGGTTATCGATTTTGATATCAGATGAAAGGCCGTATTTTTCTCATTGTCGTCCTGGAATTTGAGCCCTCAAATCCATTTCAAGATATAAACAAAAAAACACCATTTTAGTGGTAACCATAATTATTAGCATCAGTATTGAAATATGGCTTTGCAATGCACATGCATTATTGTGCCTACCATCAAAACCGGTCAAGTTCGTTGTTCCCATGGTACTTGATGGGGTGGCAGTGCAAGTGCCATGCTCTCATACAGATAGAGACACAATACTATACACTAGTGTTTACGCAAACTTAAAAAAATATTTATGTATGAAAGTGTAAATTAATAAAACTTCGAATCAGAGAAAGCCAAAATCTTTTTCAATATCATCCTTCCTTCTCGAGACTATGTCCTTCAAACCTTGGCATGCGGGTTTGTTTTTTCGGTCATCACTACGATCACTTCGCAACACTTTATGGTGCCTTGCGCGACAACGGGCAACACAAAGATCACCATTATTAGCCAAAAGGGTCGTAATGCATGTGCTTCATACATGCGTCCGGGGCCATTTTGCACCGCCAGCTGACCGGACCCAATTTTTGTTTTCATGTCTCGACACAAGCGAAAACGATTTTCAGCTTCGAGTGACACTTTCTAGGGGAAATAAACTCCCCCAAATCGATTATGTGTTTTAAAAGGATCCCCGGATACCTTACCCTGTTAAAGTTGATGTAAAGTGCAAAAATTACAGATTTTCAGGGCTTTCAGTTGGGAAAATTACATATTTCCGACTCCCTTGACGGATTCGATACTTGAAAAAGTCGCAACCACGATACAACCATTGACGTCGATAATTGACCTTTCAAAACCAAGTAAAAGATCATATTCAACCCCATTAACCATTTTTGTACGATTGTTTCTAATAACCGGCAAATTCCCGCAAGATGAAGTTTCAATTACAACATATCTAAACAACCTTTTGGAATGGGCAATACTGGTGAAGCGCTTTAATGCACAAAATGTATACATCATGCTGTCCCAGCCAGACGAAATGTGGATAAACCGAATTATACTATGAATTTGGTACTAGACTGGACGTGAACAGGACTGTCACATATCTGGGGATTTAGTATCCAAAATATCTCATATGGAATAAGAAAAGTCAACATGCAGCAATAAATCGTCAAGAACATTAGGTTTCCATCCAGCGAAACTTCTATCATGTACTTCAAACTAATACCAAAGAAAGTTGTATCAGACCTTGTCCAGGCCACACCTTGATATTGCCATCGCAGCATGGGATCCTTACATTGTAAAAAAACATAAACCTCCGTGAACATGTATAGCAACGAAGATCTGCTCGTTATTTTACAACATCTACACGCGTGAAGCTAGCGTCTCAAATATGATTGCATCACTGGAGGGACAGCTTAACAAGATCGCAGAGCTGCCTCACCGCCTAACATGCTTTTGTACCAAAAAATCTCAGATCAGCTGGGATATCCCTAAAGACTATATCCAACCCAAGACCACAAGAGCCAGACGTGGACATAACAAACAACTAAGACTTTATATACCAAAAATCTACATCATTTGCCAATCCTTTTCCAAGTACAAGAACAAAAATGGAATAACCTGCAGAAATATACCATGTCCAAACCATCCAAAGATTTATTTTTTCGCAAAGTCTTCCCCATTCACCTTAATTTGTGACCACCCCTGCATCTCCTGTTAAAGTTCCCTGGAGGAACCCTATGGAGTATCTCAAACCAAGGACCAAGTTAACGTACACACAACTCTGCGCGTTCGCAGTACAACGATGGCATCGTTGACTGCACACGTGAAAAACGGAGGTCTCGGAAATTACTTAAAATCAACGTAAATCATCTTAGTCAATGGAATAAAGACAGAATTTAGATTTTCATATTATATGGTGATAGTGTGCATCAATTGACCGCCGGAATAAAGAAATAAGGTGAGGAAAATGCAGCTAAAGTGTGGTGTATTGTGTTGTCACGAGAATTGGAAATGTCAATCTTGCAAGTAGCCAACAAAAGCTTACACATAAATCGGAGCAAGCACCTTAAATATTACGCCATTTTGGGTATGAAATGATAACCACTTACGCCAATAAGGGTTCAAATTAAAATAACACCAGTTCACGCCAATATGGGTATATTTTGAGGGTGATATTAACAAGCATGGGTAGCACTACACAGATCGAATCTGTGGTTGAGTCAGAAATCCTCAACCACAGCCGATAGGGATAATTGGAGTGCGCTGTGAACGTGTTTACTTTTTCCTTATTTACAAAATTAATCGTGCCTCGAAAAAACCCTTTCGAATTTAGTTATTCATTCGTTTTATGACCAAATGCATGCTTAACATGTCATGAAACAATTCCAGCAGACCAACTTGGAATCAAATCTCCATAAACGCCAAATTTTTCACGCAGTTTTCCAACATCAACCGTACCACCAGCAATGTTGATATAAATTCACATGTATAAATTAATATCAAGTTAACGTAAATGTATGTCAAACTCTTTTTACACAAGGGAACTAATTCAGTTTTCGTGATTGCACATATCCCGAAATTCACCATGGTTTTCAGTACACATACGGATCGCATGTTATAGCAGGTTGTACATGAGATTTCCAAGGTGTCTCGATACCGCGCAGACTAGTGAGCCTAGTGTAAATCAATGGCTATAACGAAATGGGTGCTTCATCAAACTCTACGCAGAATAAAAAATAATTCATTTCTTATCTTATTACAACATTTTTTAATTGAAAATTAATAAAAATGAATGTGATTAACCATTACAAATGTCACGTGCGCTTTTATGATGATAACACTTCCATATTCCACCAATTTGTTGAAGTTAACAAGGGAATGTTAAAAATGAGCCTCGGCTCATTTGTGTTAAAGCGTATTTATCACCATACTGAGTATGGCTATGAGTGAAACGCAGTGTTCGATTGTACGAAAAAAAAAGTTACATGCACAACTGGGGTTTTTCTCAGAAAATGGGCTGGAATAACACAAAAATCTGCATGCACAGGCTTAATTTTACATGGCACAGAGAAATGTTTCATGCATTTGTGCATGTAAAACCCCCCTCTAAATCGAACACTGGTGAAACAATCCAGTTTACTCTCTTTTTTCAAATTCGACCTTTCCAATTTTTGATATCTTCGTTAGCATATTCTTGAAATTTTAAGTTATCAAAACATTTTTCTTCTAACTATTAAGTAGAGTATGTATTTTGCTTTAAAATGGGGGTCAATTACCTTTCTAGTGTAAACTATTACCAGAGAACAAATCGAAAATGCGTCGGCATAAAAACCATTAATAAGTTTGTACTATTTAGCACATAAGTTTCTGTGACCCTTTGCCACTTCTTAGGTGGTCAGAATTCAGCATACTTAACATTTAAGAGAGTCCCCCAGCAGGTTTTTAAAAATTCATATTCTGAAAACCGCTACACTTTATGAAAAACCGCTACACAGATACTTACTAAAGTCACACCATAGAATTCAAAAATAAGGTCAAAACCCTAAGACCAAAGTTCCTGTTTTGGCGTCAGGCACATTAAGGTAATTCTCCATAGGAGCTCGATACAACAAGCGGTTAAAGACAGCGTGCGGCTTTTTATAACCTTCGACAATAGGTAATTGCCAATCCGATATTATCCGTCGAAGTTTATAACCCTTCCTTTCCCAATCATGTTGATCAATTCACTGTCCACTGGCACTGTGCTGCCGACCACCGAGCCGTGACCGAGCACGAATGATCGTATGGAAATATATTAAACCTACCGGCACTTTTTGTTTAATGTTTTATACAGCGGCAAGATGGAGCAATGTTTGGTACATGGAACCTCGTGTTCATACGGGGTCTGACACAGAATGAGTCTCCTCATTTGCCATTTAATCTAGTACTGACGTAGCACTATGACGTAAACGAATTTCCTTCATTTTGATTGGTTCCTTATTAATCTGCGCCTAATTGGTTCATTTACGCTTTAGGCCTATAACCTAAAACAAGATCCTGTCTTTCATCTAAAATGTATGTTTGAAATTCGAGTGGGTCTGAAAACAGGCGTGTACCGCGACCCCCTCCGTCGCGTTAACATTCTATCCCTATTTACTTAAAGTGATTTATCCGAAAGAGTCAAAAATTTGGCATTAAAAAAATGCATCCAGGAATCTCTCGTGTCCTTCTCCACCGTGAGTTAAAAAAACTGAGAAAATGAAGCTAATGAAATAAGGATATTGGACTCTACTCATTTGCTTGATAGGCCTAGTTTCTGAAAAAAATGTTTATCATGATGTCGTTCAACACATTACGGATCCCAGAGATCAACGTGCTTAATCGTAGTAATATAATGGTATTGAAAGGCATAGGCCATATGAGAAGAACTATTTTTTATTGAAATGTAGAGTGTGTAAAAATCATTCTTGAATGAGTTTTTTCACATTTGGAATGTCCTTTTAAGGAAAATAAAATGTAATGAAGTGTTTGTGATTGTGTATGAAGGATGACAATTGAAATAAGCTCGGGATAAAACAAATGTTCCCCGGCGAAACCATTTTAGAATACTATTATACCTTTTTAAACACAAATTAGGCCCCTACTTATCAAACCTGCATCAAAACCCCAGATTTCAAGTGTGTAATTCCAAGTTTGCAATCCCTCCTTGTTGAGTTTACTTGAAAATTTACGCTGTGAATTTTAACCAATGAGAATTGTTGTGCAAAATAATTGCCACGGATGCTGTGCCCTGTTTTAGTACGAATCCGGTACAGAAATGTTATATGTTAAACCCGCTCAGGCCGCGCGTGCCAATGTTCTTGAAAGGGTTGTATTTTCCCCTAGTAGCCCAGGCCCTCAGAGTGCCCGGCCGCGTGTGTGTAGAGCAAATACGCATGTGCAGTAGCGATTTGACAGGAGCAGGACATAGCACAGGGTGTACAGGGACCAGGCAAGCCAGCCTCCACGAAGCAGTGCAGGATAGTGCTGTGTGTATACGTTTAAGCGTTTACACGAACGGAAGGCTTACTACACGTTTAGACAATTCACTACACGTTACACGTCAAGGCAAACCCTACTAACTGTTTTCAGTATCAATTTTAATTGCTGAAGTCAATTTTCACCAAAAATTACCGCCGTCAGTGAAAGTCAAGTTAACAGTTCCAACTTCCAAGCTTTTTCTAGGAAAGGTTTCCGACTTTTACGGAAACAGGGAAACCCCAGTTACCAAATCTTGTACTGGAGATGGAGCGACTTCCGCATATACACCGCATAACACGGTCCCAATTATGTGGTGCTTCAATTACAGAGGGATCTACAACAAGGGCGGTTCTCGAACCACAAGTGTCACCTGATTGCGCGATCACTGTGCTTTATAATGAAGTGTGGCGAATGATGATTAGAAAGAGAACAAATGCTGGAGAAGTGTTATGCAACATTACCGAGTGTTAAGTAAATCGGGCCATAGTGTTGCCCGAGAGCATTTTAAAAAAAGTGTAACCGAAATGTATGAAAAAGTATCACGGCCGTTGGGACCGCTAGTTTCGTCTGCCATCGACGTTTGTGATGGGTCAAAGGGACATGCGGTCACCAAGGTGACATGAGGTCACCACGAGGACATGGGTCACAAGGTCACCATGGGAGTCACAAAGGTACTGGGGTAACCAAGGTCATGAGGTACATGGGGTCACAAAGGTCAGCATAGGGTCACCAAGGTCACAGGGGGTCACAATGGTCACTGGGGTCACCAAGGCAAATGGGGTCACCAGGTCACATGGCGGTCACTGAGGCAGCATGCGGTCACCAAGGTCACATCGGGGCAATGAGGTTCACAATGGGGTCACAAAGGTCACAAGGGGGCACAAAGGTCACCATGGGGTCTCAAGGTCACAGGGGGTCACCAAGGTCAACCCACCCGCCCCACCCCTGCCCCGACGCCACCCCACCCTTCACCCTGCCCCGAAACACCCCAACCTCCCCTCCTGAAACACCACCACCCCCCATCGCATCCCACCCGCACGTCCCCGGCACACCAATTGGGAATGGGCTTAAAGTGGTGACGTGAGGTCACCAAGGTCGCATGGGTCACAAAGGTTCACATGAAGTCCACCAAGGTCACAAGAAGTCACCAGGGTTCACACAAGGTCACATGAGGTTACCCCGACACTAGCCGACGCAATCCACCCTTCCCCCGACGCCTCCACCCCGACCACCACCCAGATGCACACCAACCTGAACCTCTCCTGACACACACCACCCCCTCTGACGGCACCCATTTACCTCGCCACTTACAACCAACCCTGCCCCCTCCCCAACCCCCCACTCTTCCCCCTCCATGATTCACACACAAGATGTAAGGTATAGTAGAAACTTTTTTCCATTGTAGCAAAGGATTGCGCTATGCGAGTGTACCATTTAGCGATACAGCAATGATGCATATTTAATTAGTCATTTGATACCCTAAGCCGCATGTATAAGGAACTTTCAAATGGCAAAGAAGATACGCACCATAATGGGTTTCGTGCAGTGAAGGGAATTTTGAAATCCGATGTACCGTTTCAAAAAATATAGCGATTACGCTGATTTTGGCATATCAATTAGCTTATTGGCCATATGTAATTCGACCAAAATATGCCCAAAATCAAAATCAGGTCGAGAAACTCTTTAACCGCCTCTTCCACCAAGTTACATTATTTATGACCTTACGGAAACTCCAGATGGTTAACTTTCAACAAGCCTGGCAGGGAAAGGGTTGTCATTTTGGACTGGCCAAAATAAGATAATTAATATTCATGAATAGGCAAATAATGCAGCCAAAAGCTACACATAATTGCGGCACTTCACAGTCACTTTATCCACCCTACCAAGTGTGAAGTAAATCGGGATAGCGTTTAGGGCCAGCAGAGCATTTCAAAAAGGTTAACCGAAATATCTGAAAAATATGGCAACTAAGCTAATAAAATTATGAATATACACATAAGGCACCAAAGCTACATATAATATTGCTGGCACCTCACTTTATCACCCAACCAAGCTTGAAGTAAATGGGGATTAGCGTTAGCCAGCAGAGCATGCAAAAAAGGTTAACCGAAATGTCTGGAAAAATATGCAAATAAGCTAATTAAAATTCATGACGATGAAATAATGCAGCCAAAAGCTAACACTAATATTGCGGCACTCACTCGATCCTCCCTATCCAAGTTAAAGTAACGGGGATAGCGTTTAGCCTCAGAGCAATTTTAAAAAGGTTAACTGAGATTCTGAAAAATATGCAATAGCTAATGTAAATTCATGAATATGCAAATAATGCAGCCAAAAAGCTAACATAATATTGCGACACCTCACTCTATCATCCTATCAAGTTTGAGTAAAGGGGATAGGGAGTTTACTCAGAGATTTAAAAAAAAGGTTAAACGAGTCATACGGACGGACACACACAACAGGAAATTGGACTTTGTATGTGCCTCCAGGAAACATTCGTTCAGGGCACAAAAAAGGTTAAAATGACAGCGCTAATGTCAGCCTCCACATTGATTCGTCGTTTGGGATCTTTGGGGATATTAAAATGCTTATTTGGATTAAAAATACAAAGGTAAGTACAAACAAAACATTTTATGGTTCAAGATGATATTATGATCGAATGCAAAGCGGGTAACCCGAGTACGATGGTGCAAGAATTGCATTTGCGTGGAAGCGCAAAATGCGGCAGTCGTTAACTTGTTATGACCGGTAAAAGTTTAAACGAACGGAAATAAAGACAGTGTAAACGGATAGGAAATTAAACGGTAACTCCCAGCTCTAGGCAGCGGTGACCAATGATCGATTTAAAGTCATTGACACTTGATCACCTATTGTTGAAGGAAGCAAGAAGCCGTGCGCTGTCTTTAACCGCTTGTTCTATACAAAGTGAAGGAAAAAGGTGGTTCACAAAAGTTATCAATAAAATAGTAATTAAAGTGACAAAAACGCTGCCCTCTGTAGTTGCTGTCAGTGAAAATGGTATCTGCGTGACGTTTGGAAACAATTGTGAGTGATTTGGTAATAATGAGCTATTTGAAGAAGGGAAAAACAAGTCCATAAACCAGTCCAGGGTAATGGTTGTAGTTTAGGACCCTAACCCTATATAGGGATGGAAATCTTTCTAATTCATCATTCAAAAGCAACCAGACTAGATGAGATAGCTCCTGTGAACAATTTCGAACACGGTTAATTTTTTTGGAAGAGAGCAGGGCTTGAAAAATGAGGAAATTATGGGGTAAAACAGACAAGGTTAAACAACTTCTGAAAATCGCCCGAAATCGGCAACATTTCTGGCCTGAAAAGACACCAAACATGTAAACAAAATCATGAAACTTACTAGTCCGAGGTGCGCTGACTAGACACTCCATATTGGGTGGTCGTGTACTAGGTCAGAGAAAGAAGTATATAGCTATTGCAGGGTCCATCACGAATTTTAAAACTGACATTTACTCACCTTGACTTACAAATCCATACCTAATGTCACTGATTCTTATTTCTAACGGATGTACAGTTCATGTCAGTGTACTTACGAGGATGTTTGGCATCAATAACTGGTGCAAAATGAAAGAAAATTGAAGGCACTAAAGTATACTAAAATTTGCCGTTATTAAAATTCCACATCAAAAACTTGCAGAAACATGTTTACATAATACCTCAGAATTGCTTTTTTTGGTCCTATAATTATTTAATCATGATAATAACACCCACGGAGTCGGAATATACCAATTGGACGTCGGTAAGTGAAGTATTTTAAAACTTTTTTTCCGACAGGTTTTTCCGTCGGAAAAACCCCGCGATATCCTATGTACTCTTGTTCGTAGCCCCGGGCTTCGCCCGGGCTACGACGTGTCGAGCTAGAAACTTACCTACATCGATAAAATTAATATTCCGTTACTGGAAAACAGGGTTAATACTGAAAAAAGAAGTGGATTTGGTAGAAAAAGGGGGGAATTTGCGAGTAAAAATGCACTCGTTCGAAAGTGAAGACGCCATTTTAAAATGGCCAAACTACTTCTGGTAACCCGTCACTGATTGGTCCAAAAGGTAGAGGGATAACCAAGGGGCATTCCGATTGGGTAAACAGCGTGTTTTGGCATAGAATACGCACACGCAAGACTACGCGGTGCAAGCCTCACCGGGAGTGTTTATCGGCTTATCGGTAGCTCGAAAATGGATTTTTTTTTGACAATTTTCCTTGAATTTAAGGACTATTTTAAAACAAAAATGTGTTTAAAAGCAGCCGTTGGATAGAAGAGGGTTTTCTGAAGGTGAGTGGATCGATTTTGGGGTGATTTAACTTGTAGTATTTATCCAGTATACCATGTAGGTTCCTAAACTACACTTTTGCCAGTCCAGGTAAAATCAGGTATGTAATTTTATGTGTAACACGGTCACAGCGCAATCCAATTACCTATCGTCTGTGGTTGAGGATTACTCTCAACCACAGATTCGATCTGTGTAGGGTAGCACAGATTCCATCTGTGCATGAATGAGGGTGACGAATTTTGAACTTGACATACGAATACGATCGGATAGATTCAGAACAAAGTTTAATAAAAAGACACCTTCTCTCATTTTCTGGTCCAATTCATCCAGTGTTGGCTCTATAAGTTCCCAGCCATCTGGAGGCGGTTTTCTACTTCGTTTGACTTTTGGCATCTTTTTCTTTCCGCAGATTTGCGACCAAAAATGTAAACAAAAACACTCGCACAGTCACTTCTTGATGTTTATAGGCTTGGGCGTTATTGATACGTTTAATATCATACCGCCCAACTGCAACGTCTCCTGATATTTTGGCCCGAAATTATGCTCTAGGAACATTATGGTTCAGGAACATATGGTCCTGGAGCATAAATAATCTGCAGAAATATCCCCGTTTCTGCGTCGAAATATGGTATATTTCAAATACTAGAAATTTTCGATATTGAAAATTAGTGGTATTAGAAGTGTTACTTTTTTGATATCGAAATTTGGTAGTATTTTGATAATTGTAAGACCTATCTACGCATATCACTAATATTCGATATCAAAAAGAAGTAGTATTTGGTAACCCTCATAATTTGCGGCCCGCTAAGAGCTCGCATGCGGCTAGCCTTGTTCAAGGCGCTTTTCCAATTTGTTCACACGTCTGATATGTCATCTTATCAAGTTTTTAGACATGAATACTTGAATCTCATTGGTTAACAGGCCTTCCGTATTGCGTGGTAGGAATTTGCTAACCACGTAATTCCCGTATTACGTGATGATTACACCAAGCATTAGACCCCTACTTAACATACATTAAAATCTATGTATGTAATGCTCTTGTGCATCTGTGGAAGAGACTGCTCTGCCAACCCCCGCTGAGAAGCACAATCCAATATGGCCCTTTTTGCAACTCACTGCTGTGTGTGATTGTGCAATGCAAAACATATATTGATACAGTAATTTATTCCTATGTTCTTCATGTATAAATAAATTGGGAAATTCCCCTGTGTTTTAGAGAAATGGTGGCTACTGCCAGGAAGTCTTTCAAAGAGGTGAGTTAAATGTTTCCTCAGTCATGTCAGTCTACAGTGCAGTGAGCAGGCATATTAATGATACTCTGCAGAATTCAACTACTGTGCAGTGCTTCTGACATGACAGCCTGGTCTAGTAGGAGTAGGACTGCCTTGTTGGGCATTGGGAAAGCTGGTCTACAAAAATTATGTTGTTGTTGATTTGTACTTTGTAGGCCTCCATAGATACTAGAGATAGGCCTAGGCTAGGCCAGAGGCCTGTGGTCTAGGGGCCTTCTGAACCTGTTTTTAATTTAGTTGGAAAGCCAAAATTTAGTGCTTGGCCATGACATGACCTCTGGCTGTGCTATTCCAGATTCCAGATCTGATCTACTTGAGGCTTACCACTTCAATATTCATGTCTACTAAATGATAAATTCGTTATCCCCTGTTTGTTCTACGCAAAACGGAAAATACCTATGGTTGGGTGCCGTATCACATTCGCGCCTACGGCCTCATGTGATACAGCACCCAACCATAGGTATTTTTCTGTATTGCGTGAACAAACAGAGGATAACTAATAATATATAGGCCTAAAGGAGTGGAGCATACCCCTCCCTAAAACTAAAAAATGGCAAGATTTCACTCTATTAAACACCTAATTTGAGAGCTTTTGAGGTAGGCCTATCCAATTTCACCTGGCCTATGTTCCATGCATCCACTTTTAATGTTCCATAAGTTCAACTCACCGAAGTAGGGGGATATAAGGTCAAGCCCCATTGAATGCAATGGATGTTGATGTTTGGTGCCCCCTACATTGGGAACTAAGCATTTAAGCTGTTTTTAGACTATAACTCCAAAACTTTCGGCCACAGATAGTATACAAACTATACCTTTTTGGAATCCTTATGATTAAACTATTAACTTGGGGTATACTTTTCAACATGATTGTATCAATTTCAAAATTTGACCCCTGTTATTGACCTTTGACTCCCGAAAAATAAATTTTCCCACCCCCTACGATAACTCACTTTTTTTTGGTAAATGTTGACACCTACCAAAATCAGTTGAAATCAGCTTCTTTAAAAAAAATCACATATTTGCTAAGAATATCTTTACTTTTGAGTTACTATTTGTAGATTTAGCTAGACTTATCTTTGAAGAAGCACTTCATTGCATGTTTTACAGTTCTTGAACAAACATAATTGCAGAAACAGTTTGCGATAAAAATAGTTATATTACACTGTTTGATGAATTGAAAGATGAACTTAAAGCACATTTTTTAAAGAGCGCCCCCAATTTTTTCAAAAATTTTGAGATTTTTACACGGTTGCATTGGTAACTGGCTAGTAAACTATACCTGTGAATGGTTAAAGGGCAACGAGAGATTTTGAGGTATCCAAATATTGTGTCATAATAGTAATTTCGTATAGATTAGACACTCAATAGATTTCTTACCTTGTACGTGGCTACAGAAATGTCTTAAAAGAGAGAAAAAGGGTGATTTTGATTTGCTTATATTTCAATGTAAAATATAGGCTGAATTTCGTATTTGCTCCTATACGAAATTAGAAATTTCACAATTTTTGTACAAAAGAAAAATGTCTGAGCTTAATCCTTTCAGATGGGGATATTTTTGATGGAAAGCATTACATCAGGACACAAATAAGTAGGCCTACATTCAATTTTTTAGGGACACCTGATGATGTGAAATCTCTCGTTGCACCTTTAAGCTCGAAAATGTCTATGTGTCACAAACGAAGGAATTTTGTAATATCGGAGATCTCCGATAATAATTCAACGGCTGCTGGAAACGGCCTTCCAATGTGAAATAGCCGGGATCGCGGGAAATAGCGCCATGTACGTGTCTACGCTCATCCATTATAGTTGTTTTATTGGTTCAGACAAGTCAAGATAGAGGTTATTTTCTTCATCATTATGGACGGACATAAACGTAGTATTTCCAGCTCTGATCCCAATTATAATTACAAAATCGCTTATTTTATGATAAATACGCATTTTTTAGCATTCTCCTTCACAGGTATATTTTCGTAGACAATTACCTAAATTATCATGTTTTGAGGAGTCCAAGTGTGTGAAAATATCGGATCCAAAACAATGATAATGATAACATTGGATGATTTACGCCCAATATTAATTGGTCTCACTATGAGTTTTAAAATATTGGGCTCGACTGCGTCTCGCCCAATATTTTTGTAACTCCGATAGCTCGACCAATTAATTTGGGCTCAATCGATCCAATTTTATATCGTAACTGTGCAAAAATATCAAATTTTGACAAATTGGGGGCGCTCTTAAAAATGTGCTTATTATTGCTTTAATTATCGTTTGATTTGTGGTTCTTGAGTATGAGCATAAAAGCCAAACTTTCATTTTGACAAAAGTTGCAAACCATGCAATGAATCTGTCTTGTTCACACTTTATTGATTTGGCGTGATTAGAAACTGATGCAAGTTACCCAGATGTGTACAGTCAGGAAAATAGGGTATTTTATTCAAATGGGGAATTTGGGTTTGGCATATGCAAATTAACACTTAAAGAAATAACAGCACATTTTTGAAGAGCGCCCCCAATTTTCCGGATATTTTGAGATTTTTGCACAGTTGCATTGGTATTAATTGATTAGTGAACAATACCTGTGAATGGTAGCGCTCAAAACCCGATAATAATTCAACGGGGGTTGCTGGAAACGTCCTTCCAAGCTCTTCCAATATGAAATAGCCGGGAAATTGCGCCATATACTGTCTACGCTCATCTATTAGTTGTTCCGTTGGTTCAGGTAAATCAATATAGAAATTATTTTTGTAAGGTGACACTATTTCATCATGGACGGATATAAATTTGGCGTTTTGCAGCTCCGCCATTAAATTACAATCAGGGATCCCGATTCTAATTACAAAATCGCTTCTTGACAAATAGGCATTTTGGAGCATTACCACACGCAGGTATAATTTACTAGACAATAACTAACACAACTGTGCAAAAATCTCAAATTTTGAAAATTAGGGGCGCTCTTCATAAAATTTGCTGTTAGGCCTATTGCTTTAAGTGCCAAACTTTCGTTAATGCCCAAGGGGTGTTCCTAGGGACCCAACACAGATAACCACTTTTCATGGGAGTTTGATCACGACACTAACACAAGTAAATGGGGGTCACGTAAACTCTTGTAAACCACTCGAAAAATGAGTGGTTTGTACTTAAAAAAGAGCGAATTTCCACTCAAAAAGAGTGAAAACCACTCCAAAACGAGTGGATTTCCACGAAGGATAACACCTTTTGAAGAGTTAAACTAAGGACAACACGAAAACGAGTGGAAACCCACTCTTTTTGGAGTGATTTTAACTCAAAAACACTCTTTTTAAGTACAAACCACTCGTTTAGAGTGGTTTACAAGAGTTTCACTCGTTTGGGGAGTGAAATGTTCACTGGTTTACATTTAGAGAGAAAGAACTCTCTCAATTACTTCCGTAGTAAAATACCAGGTAATGACCTAAAATGCCCCAGATATCTATGATGTAGCCAACATTTTGACATTGTATCGCATGGAACGCCTTAGAATGGTTTCAATAGGGTTGGAAACGCTGAAAAACATACGAAACAGCATACATCTGAGCCAAAAAATGAATTTTGTGATTTTATTTAATAGACCCTGTTCCGTCACGAAGAACGTCATAGAGCACGTCACGTGTTAGATCACATGTTTTGTCGCGCGTTCTTTCTTCGTCTTCGGAAGCATTCGGATGCTCGGAAACGTCACCCAAACAATTTACACTTCAAGATGATCATCAAGATGATGGATACGGTAGGTAAGTGAAAATGCATGTATGTACGTTATCCACCAGTGGACTATCTGCGACCCTTCCACAAATAGTCCGCTAGTGGAATAATTGCGCACGGGATCCTCAAATAGTCCACTGGTGGAATAATTGCGCACGGGTGCGCTGAAAACTCCTTCCCTAAAAGGAAACGGTGGATCATTTCCGCGTACGGGATCCTCAAATAGTCCACTGGTGGAATATTTGCGCACGGGATCCTCAAATAGTCCACTAGTGGAATAATTGCGCACGGGTGCGCTGGAAACTCCTTCCCTATAAGGAAACGGAGGATCATTTCCGCGCACGGGATCCTCAAATAGTCCGCTAGTGGAATAATTGCGCACGGGGTGCGCAAAAACTCCTCCCCTATAACGGGAAACGGTGGATCATTTCCTCGCACGGGATCCTCAAATAGTCAACTAGTGGAATATTTGCGCACGGGTCCTCAAATAGTCCACTAGTGGAATAATTGCGCACGGGTTCGCTGAAAACTCCGTCCCTATAAGGAAACGGAGGATCATTTCCGCGCACGGATCCTCAAATAGTCCACTGGTGGAATATTTGCGCACGGGATCCTCAAATAGTCCACTAGTGGAATAATTGCGCACGGGTCCCTATAAGGAAACGGTGGATCATTTCCGCGCACGGGATCCTCAATAGTCCACTGGTGGAATATTTGCGCACGGGATCCTCAAATAGTCAACTAGTGGAATAATTGCGCACGGGATCCTCAAATAGTCCACTGGTCGAATAATTGCGCACGGGTGCGCTGAAAACTCCTTCCCTAAAAGGAAACGGTGGATCATTTCCGCGTACGGGATCCTCAAATAGTCCACTAGTGGAATATTTGCGCACGGGATCCTCAATAGTCCACTAGTGGAATAATTGCGCACGGGTGCGCTGGAAACTCCTTCCCTATAAGGAAACGGTGGATCATTTCCGCGCACGGGATCCTCCACTAGTCCGCTAGTGGAATCATTGCGCACGGGGTGCGCAAAAACTCCTCCCCTATAACGGGAAACGGTGGATCATTTCCGCGCACGGGATCCTCAAATAGTCCACTAGTGGAATATTTGCGCACGGGATCCTCAAATAGTCCACTAGTGGAATAATTGCGCACGGGTGCGCTGAAAACTCCTTCCCTATAAGGAAACGGTGGATCATTTCCGCGCACGGGATCCTCAAATAGTCCACTAGTGGAATATTTGCGCACGGGATCCTCATATAGTCCACTAGTGGAATAATTGCGCACGGGTCCCTATAAGGAAACGGTGGATCATTTCCGCGCACGGGATCCTCAAATAGTCCACTGGTGGAATATTTGCGCACGGGATCCTCAAATAGTCCACTAGTGGAATAATTGCGCACGGGTGCGCTGAAAACTCCTTCCCTATAAGGAAACGGTGGATCATTTCTAATTGAAAGAATGACGGGCCCTGGACGGCACCTGCTTTTAGTCTGAAATTAATCTCAAATCAAGTAAAAGAAAGGTCCAGAAAGAAAGGTCACTGTAACATCCCAAAAGTGTTTTAGGACCTAAAGGCACCTAAAAAAGTTGGTGTGGGCAAGTTCTGTGGGGGGTGCACGGGGTGTACCATGCATACCCGACTAATCCACGTGCGCGGATGTTCACAAAACATGTTTGTGTTTTTTGGGAACTAATTCTGGACTATTGAGGATCCCGTGCGCAATTATTCCACTAGCGGACTATTTGAGGATCCCGTGCGCAATTATTCCACTAGCGGACTATTTGAGGATCCCGTGCGCGGAAATGATCCACGTGCGCGGATGCTCCTATAGTGGACTATTTGAGGATCCCGTGCGCAATTATTCCACTAGCGGACTATTTGAGGATCCCGTGCGCAATTATTCCACTAGCGGACTATTTGAGGATCCCGTGCGCGGAAATGATCCACGTGCGTGGATTGCACTTACCGTCCCGCCTACAGTGGACTATTTGAGAATCAAGTGATTCACTATCGGACTATATGAGTCAATCACTAGTGGACTATTTGAGGATCCCGTGCGCGGAAATGATCCACCGTTTCCTTATAGGGAAGGAGTTTTTTGCGCACCCGTGCGCAATTATTCCACTAGCGGACTATTTGAGGATCCCGTGCGCGGAAATGATCCACCGTTTCCTTATAGGGACGGAGTTTTTTGCGCACCCGTGCGCAATTATTCCACTAGCGGACTATTTGAGGATCCCGTGCGCAATTATTCCACTAGCGGACTATTTGAGGATCCCGTGCGCGGAAATGATACACCGTTTCCTTATAGGGACGGAGTTTTTTGCGCACCCGTGCGCAATTATTCCACTAGTGGACTATTTGAGGATCCCGTGCGCGGAAATGATCCACCGTTTCCTTATAGGGACGGAGTTTTTTGCGCACCCGTGCGCAATTATTCCACCAGTGGACTATTTGAGGATCCCGTGCGCAATTATTCCACTAGCGGACTATTTGTGGAGGGGTCGCAGGTAGTCCACTAGTGGATTGCTTACATAACTCATTGTGTTCTCCATTGAGTGCTATACGCATCATTTGTTTCAGCACTGTACCCAACTACAAGGCCGAGGTTTATTCTGTACATGTTGCTATGGTAGCTAGGACACTCTGTCATGGGGGACACTCAGTTTCTTTATAGTAGGGTTATAAATCATGTAAATCAGAATCCCATTCTAGAAGTTTGTGGAAGAAGGTTTGAAGATGTTTTTCTATAGTTTGAAGGGTGCTGAATCAGAATTTTTGGGTCCAACCTCTGGGAAATGTGGGGAACTTTGTAAAATAAGGGGGAAAATTTGTACAGGGGTAAATTTGAAATCAAGTCAAATTGTGTTTAAATGCACACCAATGTATTTGTCTCATTATAAGGATTAAAAAAAGGTATAGTTTGTCCAGGTCGTTCCGACCTTTAGTTAAACAGGTACAGCCCTATTAAGTTTCAAGGTTATGCTGGGGTAAACGATACCCAGTGCTCCGATTTCGTTGAAACTGGTGTCAAATTGTTCGTCTTGCCTTATATTACAATGTTTGGCATTTGGTTTCGTAATTTATGGCCAAAATGTAACAAGGATCTACAGGGGTCTATGGGGGTCACCAAAACTTGACCTCAAATGTTGCAGAAACTTCACCCAAAGATTGAAATAATTTTTCACACTGCTTCAGAATGACATGACAATATTTGACGCAAACCGTTTTTTCAACAAAATCTGAGCACTGATTTTTTTTGCCCCAGAATGACCTTGACCTTATCAGGGCTGGTAGCCGAGTAACTAAAGAGTCGGAACCTATACAAACTATACTTTTTGTTAATCCATATAATGAGACAAATACATTTGTGGTAAATCTAAACACAATTTGCACCTGATTTCAAATTTTACCCCTGTACAAATTTTGTGCCAACCCCTTATTTTAACAAGGTTTCCTCACGTTTCCAGAGGTTGGACCACCAATTCTGATTCAGCATCAGCACCCTTCAAACTTATAATAAAACATCTTACAAAACATTCTTTCTTCTGTCCCCAAACTTCTAGAATGGGATCCTCGTTTAACCCACACTATTAACACCTGCCCCAAATCACCATTGCTGCCGTCCGGCGTCTCGCCATCATGTGGAGAGCACTTTAATCAAGTGTTTATTCTTCTTTTTTCAAGTGTGTTATTTGCTTTATTAAATCGTCATGCCTTCACTTATAACGGAGCGGCCGAGCTTTGAAAAGTGCTCTAGTTTTCGAGTTACCCCTCCTAACCCGGGAGCTAGCAGACATTTGTAACACATCTCAAGTACAAAAGGTTTGAGTGATTAAATGTGTTGACAGACTGACAGGAACCTCTGAAACGTGATTCTTAAGTGCAGCAAAAAAATTTTAAATTGATCCAATCATGTTGAAAAGTATACCATGTTATTGGTCTAACCACAAGAATTCAGGAAAGGTATAGTTTGTATTATATACGTCATTCATATATTCTTGTTCATTGATTGGTTAAAAGTGTACATGATCAAATATAAACAAACCATTCTGCAGAAAAAGACTATTTACAAACCATTCTGCAGAAAAAGACTATTTACGGCTCTCAAAAGACTATTTACGGCTTCCAATTTTAGCACAATGTCAGCCCTGTGTAGCATGATAATCATCAAAACAAATTGTCAACACGGATACGCGGATACAGGCGAAAATGCAGTGAGTGCATGACGGCACGGTACGGCTACAAATCAGCCAAGATTCCAGCTGGTAAGTGATCAAGAAATAACAAAGTGTGAACACTAAAAAGCAGATTAAGAACAGCCTGTCCATGTTTGACGGGGTTTAGTCTGTAAGTAGGGTGACGAAAACACTGCAATGGGTTCATTGCAATATTGACTGCCGGCATGGGTCATGTTGGTAGGCAAGGCTAGGCCAAAAATCTCAATTTTACCTCATTCTTTAATAAAATCTTTTAACCAATCAATGAACAAAGAATATATGAATGACGTATATAAAACAAATATATACTGCCTTATTCGAGCCTCCTGTTAAAACTATGGTCCCTCGGTGACTGCAATAGTGCTATTTTTGCTGTGCCCCTCAGCAAATAGCACTATTGCAGTCACCTCGGGTCCATAGTTTTAACAAGAGTCTCTCATGCCAGTATATATTTGTATACTATCTACAACGTAAACTTGAAGAGTTATAGGCTAAAAACAGCAAAAATCAATAAAAAGGGTCAATTTCAGTTGTACAGGGTTCAAATTTTAAAGTTGCTCCGATTTAGATAAAAATAGTGCAAATTATTAATGGAGTTCATAGGATTAAAATAGCAGGAATAGTTTTGACTGTCTAAAATACTTAGTTACCGATGTAGGGGGCACAGAAGGTTAACGTGTATTGCATTCAATGGGGCTTGACCTTGTTTCCTCCTCCCCCCTACTTTCTTAATTAAGCAAGCATTTCAGACACTCAGAACTATTCCTTATTTTGATCCTATGAGCTCCACCAATAATTTGCACCATTTTTTATCCAAATCGGAGCAACTTAAAAATTTGACCCCTGTACAAATGAAATTGACCTTTTTTTATTGATTTTTGCTGTTTTTAGTCTATAACTCTTAAACTTTACGTTGTCGATAGTACAAACTATACCTTTCCTGAATCCTTGTGGTTAGACAAATAACATGGTATACTTTTCAGCACGATTAAATCAATTTAAAAATTTGACCCCTGTACAAACTTTGTCTAGGCCCCCTCTCCTTAAGGCACCATTTGTGGCACTTAAAAATTATGTTTCAGGGGTCCCTGTCAGTCTGTCTACATATTTAATCACTCAAACCTTTTGTATTTGAGATGTGTTACAAATGTCTGCTAGCTCCGGGGCTATCCCCTCGGTACAACAAAACACAACCACCTTTATTTGAAGGATAAATATATCAGATTTAAGAAAATGATGGTTGTGGTTTAAATATTTGGTGGCAGTGATGATTTCTAGGCTGAAATATGCATTTTGGGCTGCAAATTAAGCGAAATTATTATTATTTTTTATTTGTTTAAAGTAAAAATATTTTATTTTTATGGTATCTTTTTTGTTATTGATATAGGTTTTATACATTGCATAAAGGGTTTAGGTAATACTCGTTGTGGTGACATGTTATAAAATGGATGTTTTTTAGGAAAAAAGTTATTTTGGGGCTAAAATTCTAGACCATTTATATATTGTATAAAACAGAAATCTGTAATATAAATGTCAGAGATTGATAGTATTGCATCATGATTAAAATTTGTTTTGCTAAAAAATTAATAAATCTTGATTTTCTTAAGTTTTTAGCTCAAAAACGTGATTTTTGACCCAAAAAACACCCCTGCCACCAAAATTTTTGACCATAACCATCATTTTTTTAAATTATATATTACTATCTTTCGAATAGAAGTAGTTGCGTTTTGTTGTACCGAGGGGAGGGGTTGTCGACAATTTTGCAGTCCAAACCGCTCCACTATTAGGGCTAAAGAATGTTTGGTTTGGATGATATGAGCAAAAATCCGGCGAAAATAGGCCCATTTTGGTCGACCAATATTAATTTTACATAGTACTCTATGGGGATTACAAAATGTTTTAGCTCTCATTTCAAAACCGGTTGAAATATCGGCGCGAAACTTTACAGATAGGGTTTTGAGGTGAAGGCCATACTATCAAGATTAAAAATTTATAGACTTAAATGCACCGTAAAATTTTGGTTGTCATTTGTGGACAGGCCTACTACGTTCGTCAGTATGGTCAGTGCTTTTTATTTTCAACACATTCACAATCTCTGTAATAACTCGCCAAATATATATTTTTCAGTGTTTTGATTGAAACAATTTTACAGTATACTGCAATTTTCACAGTAATTATTTGGCAGAATTGTTGTAGGTAAAATACTGCAAAGATTTATATTTTAGTGTGGCAAAATCGTCTCAGATACAGCTACACACAGTGTACTAATATAAACTTCGACCAGACTACCCAGTGTTGATCGAGAGAGGAGATGAATCTCGCAATATCCCATTGATCGATAAGCAACGGTGCGGTGGTTTTCAGGTACAGCAAACAGACGAATGCAGATTGGTCTGTTTGGAAGACTTTCATTTGGCGTTTGGGTATGACTTCCAAAAGTGAAAATCGATATATCTAACAATTGGAATGTTATTTTTGCTCAATTTTTTATTTTTTTTGGTATATGAAAAGAGCTGTGTATATAAAGTATCATAATATGCAAAAACCATTCTCCAAAATGTCAATTGGCCTGTTTGGAATACTCATGACGATAATTACGTCGATACTCATTGGAACTCATTTGGACCTCCATAAAAATTTAACTAGAAATGCTCAGAACTCATCTCAGATTCACAATTTGCCCCTTTTTGCTGTCCCGCACGCGAAATTTCCTTAGTTAAAACTTGCAATCATGGAAGAGATAAAAAGGAACCACATCGACTTACACAATCCGATTTTAATCTGATTTGCCATCACCCCGCAAAATAAAGGGATTCAACAGCCACCCTTTGATCATAATCCCCTGCCGCAATCGATGATTGGCGATCAATCACTACTGTAGAATATTTAGGAAACTCTATGTCCGAACACTAAACGTGTCAAGTATATTTGCATATTACAACATGTTCCCGCTGTCACCCGGTGTGTATTTGTGGCTGTTTTCGTTATATAAGGAGTTTAATGTTACAATCGTTTTATGCGTTCAGCTTTAACTGCCCAAGTAACTGCCCATGTGAAAAATAGGAATGAAAGGTTGACTAATTTGACCGGTGGCTGTTACAGTCTTGGATTTTCTTGGGCACCCATGCTTGGTCCAGCAGTTGCTTATACCAGCGGGGGGGTCAGACTGCCCCCCGCAACTAAAATGGGGACGGTGAAGCTAAAAAATGGGGACGAGAAGAAGGGCAAAGGGGAAAAAATATGTGGTCTACCCGGCGAGCGAAGCGAGCCGTAAAAATGGGGAAACTTCTTGAGTCTTGCCCCCCCGGAGGCTCAGGTCCGGTTACGGACGCTCCTGCATTCCATGGGTTCTGAAAGTCGGGCCCCCAAAAGGACCAATTTTCAGTTAAAATATACCCGCCCCCTATTTGGACCCCTTGTGAATTATACTTTTCATTGAAATATAAACCTAACGGCACAGCAGTAATATGACATCCATGAAAGGTTACTGTGCTATTTTAAATACATTTTCCACTAGTATTATCCCATTATATATTACTCTTCTTTGAAATTCCACTTATGTATTATAAACGTCTTTACTTGTATGCACAATTTTTCACTGTACTGCATTATTTACATAATTATTTATCATATTGTTTTTGCTGTGGCCTATTCTATGATGAACAAATAAAAATTGATTGAAGAGTGAAGGTAATTTGCAGTGAGATTATACCCCTTGCGGGACCTGTTCTCAATATATGAAAAAAGATACACATTTAAAATAGCCAATATACAAGAAAAATGACACTTGTTCTATTGCAAGAAAAAGTACACACTTAAGGTTATTTTGCTGATATGTTTAAAGAGACATGAGGAGATTTCCAGAAAGAAGCGCCCCCAATTTTTTTCGAACCCGGGTTTCTTACATATTTGGAATGATTTCCAATGTATGAGATCACATCTGAAGTGAATAAGCCGAATACGCCGTCTTTATGTAATAATATGATGATTTAGTACTTTCTGTCGTGCACGACAGAAAGTCAAAGCACGGTGTTCTATGGGGACAAGTACGTTAGGCAGGCAAGTTCAAAACAAGGTTTGCTGTTTTCTTTGCTGTGTACTTTTGTCCAATAAACCTTCGGAACGTTCTTGGTAGGTGGTCTACAATCGATTCTGTGCAATTTGAGAGATATTCGTATCCTAAAAAAATCTCCTCCTGTCACTTTAAGTTAATTTTTCCTATTTGTATCATTGAACCGTCACAATCACAACTGCATTTGTACCCCCAGTGGGACTAGAACTTGATTAATTTGAATTTGATACCCCTAGCGGTAGTTCCAAGAACCTCCCGGACGTGTTGATCGGTTTCCATGGGAACCGCCATAGTAGTAGTAGTAGTACTGTGGAATTCCCGCCTCTTCTTTCAGGCGCACCCCTCCAGCTCAGAAGTATAGCTGAAGGGTCCTTAAAACCTCTAAACACACGCAGAAAAAACGAAATGTTACATTACGAGTAAGTTGTCAAACTCATGCTCAATAGGTTCATGAGTCCATGAGGAAATTTTTTTTTTTTTTTTTTTTTGTCGTGAATTTCAACACCATTGCCTCGATTGTTTTTTGTTCCATAGATATTCTTCTACATTTTTGTAAGATTAATTTCGCGTGAAAAGGTACTTTGTATTGTAATTTTAGGCACTGTTCGGCGACACGAACGAACAACAATTTTTTTTTGTAAACATGACCTCTGGTAAAAGTTCCCGGATGGAAATGGGCACCGAATGAGATGCATTTCGGGGATTGCGCAAATAGTCTATTCCCGGTCTATTCCCGCCTCTTCTTTCAGGCGCACCCCTCCAGCTCAGAAGTATAGCTGAAGGGTCCTTAAAACCTCTAAACACACGCAGAAAAAACGAAATGTTACATTACGAGTAAGTTGTCAAACTCATGCTCAATAGGTTCATGAGTCCATGAGGAAATGTAGATTATAAAATCATGAACACTATATAATAATGTTTGAGTATTTACTTCGCAATTAAGAAACAACTACGGCCATATGTTTGAGTATTCGCTGATTCCCGATGACCTGGAATCTTTTCGCAATGAAGAAACAACCACGAACTGAGAATTTTCTCGAGCGAGAAAATCTGAATAGGATTATTCTCGGAAGGGCCACTTGAGAGAATATGAATAACAATTGCAATTATGGGGCGGCAGATAGATCGTTCAAACGTCAAGTGGGTCGTTGTGGTTCCTTCTTATTAGTGGAGCGGTTTGGACTGCAAAATTGTTGACAAACCCGCCCCTCGGTACAACAAAACGCAACGCAACCACTTCTATTCGAAAGATAGTAATAAATAATTTAAAAAAATGATGGTTGTGGTCAAAACCTTTGGTGGTAGGGTTTTTTTGGAAATAAAAAAATAAGAAAATCAAGATTTATTAATTTCTTAGCAAACCATATTTTAATCATGATGCAATACTATCAATGTCTGACATTTATATTATAGATTTATGTTTTATACAATTATAAAATTTTAGCCCCAAAATCGCCTTTTTCCTAAAAAATATCCTTTTTTATCACATGTCACAACAACGAGTATTACCTGAACCCTTTATGCAATGTATAAAACCTATATCAATAACAAAAAGGAAACCATAAAAAAATCAGATTGTAATATTTTTACTTTAAAAAAATTTAAAAAAAAATAATTTCGCTTAATTTGCAGCCCGAAATGCATTTTCGGCGTAGAAATCATCTCTGCCACCAAATATTTCAACCACAACCATCATTTTCTTAAATATATATTTATCCTTCAAATAAAGGTGGTTGTGTTTTGTTGTACCGAGGTAACTCGAAAACTAGAGCACTTTTCAAAGCTCGGCCACTCCGTTATAATATTTCACAGGGTAAATGAGAAAAACAGTAGCTTTCTTCTGATAATCAAAATTTTGACCACTTCGGGTAAAATCTGCTCTCTAAATTTCTTATATTAAAAACTATTCTAATTGGATTGCTATTAGGGACGAATCCAAGTTTAGATTAAAAATTAAATCAAAATCCATTGAAATATAAATCTAATAGATTAAAAATTTTAATCAAAATTTAGATTAATCTAAGAATTTAGAGAGTGGGGTCCCAGGGGACGAGGTTATTTGCGATCGGACCATGGACCATGGTAAAACATAATGCATTAAAAGGTTAAAAAGTAAAGTGAATTTGGATGGAAACTATAAAAGCTGTAGTTTATTGGATTTTGTTGGCAGAATTGCTGCCAATGTTTCCTGTAATATTTACAGTATTTTCCTGTAAATAACCTATAATTGAAAATCCATAATAGTGCATAATAATGTTGATAATATAATTCAAAATTCAAATAGGACCCTCTTTTATAAATTTAGTCGAAATAGGCCTGGAAAATTGGACAAAAAATATTTTGCTTGATTTTTAAATTACGGCCAGGTATTGCATTTTTCTGATCCCTTTTATTGTGAAGTCCACTGTACTTTTTACAGCGCACGTTATTTCGTCAAATACAAGATGAATGTTAGGAGTGATAAGTTTAAACAAAAATATGCATTTTTAGCTCTTCTTTATAGACGTAGATTATAAGATGCCTTGACTGTCTTAGCGACGATCCGGGCGCTGAGCACAGCGAAAAGGAGCCTTCAGTTTTTAATCGCGCCAGTTGAGTTTTATTTTAGTATTTTTTTTATTGTTTTTACACATAATAGTTAAATGTTTTTTTTTATTTTGTAATGATACAACTTCACGTTTCATGAGAATAATTTCACAAATACCCTTATTTCACTTGAGAAATGTTAACACAAACATACATGTATTAAGTTACGGAAAATTGTACAAAAATAGTAACAATTACTCAGTTTACACATGTTGCTGGAAATTGATTGTTGAAGCTGTAATTAAGTAAAAAAGATTCAAATCGGCTATGTTAGTAATTCAAAGTTATAACAACAACAAGACAATTTGTAACGACAGAAAGGTCACAAACAAGCACTAATGTGGTAACTTATTTTCACTTCAATTTTTTTATATACTGTAAAAATTATTTTACTCATGTTGAGTAAAAAGGACACAGCTCTTAATGTTGAGTAAAATCTTAGTCAAAGTTGAGTAAACCTCACTCATTGTTGACTAAATCTTAGTCATTGTTGGGTAAAATATACGCAGCTTTGTGTAAGGTTTACTCAACTTTGACTAAGATTTTACTCAACATTAAGAGCTGTGACCTTTTTTACTCAACATTTTTTGAAGTGTATATAGGTCAAAAACTTCTTGTTGAAACCCTTTCACGTTTTGGTATGATATTTGTTCATTTTAATTTGCAATATATTAATTCGAAAGGAAAGTAATGCATATAAATTCATAAATGCTCTTATATTCCCTGTATATAAGGTAGCATAGTATCGTGGTTAGGTATTTGGGTTCATATCAGGGGGTACCAGGTTCGATTATCAGATAGGCTTACATTAATAAAAGTTATACTTAAATGATTAATTTACAGCCAAATTAAGATCAATAATGATATGTAAAACATAGTACCTCAAAATCTTTTTCGTTTTTCCTCTTTTCTTTGCTATATTTCCCCACATACCTATGATATTATTTGAGTTTCATCAACTTAGTTGATTAATAATTAAACTAACTTGATAATTTCTCTGTGTACTTACTAAATAAGCGCAATAAAGTAATGTGATTTTGAGTACACACTGCAAAACATAGGGTGTTAAAATTAACACCGCCGGTGTTCTAGGAGGACCACACCAAGAGGGTGTCAAATTTCAACACCTTTGGTGTTATTTTAACACTATTTGATGTTAAAACAATACAATATGGTGTTAAAATAACACAAAAGGTGTTGAATTTTGACATCCTTTTGGCGTGATCCTCCTAGAACACCAGCGGTGTTAACTTTAACCTAGTTTTTGCAGTGCATAGAAAAATTATTATTCACATTATCAGCCATCTCAATTAAAATACACGATTAATGGTACATTAAAAGATTACTCATTGAAATTACTCAATATAATGGAATGCAACCCGATTACACTTCATTTTATTGAGTAGATAGAGGAAATTATTTTCCTTTCAATTCCAATAACGAAAGATGTTTAATATGATAAAATTATCATTCTGTATTTTTCAATAAATACCACTGCATAATAACGTTTTGAGAGCATCGTAAGAAGACGGGTTTGTCAACAGGATAAAAAGTTGTTGCCGCCAGTTTATGCAATTGCATTAATTTAATCTGCCGTTCGTATTGTATTCAATAGGTGATTCAACTCGCCAATCGGTTGGTCAGGGTATTGTGTGGTGTGCTAAAGACGCATTGATTATTTGATTGCGTTCTGCCTTAAGTGGGTGGTGTTTCACATTGCATCTGTATTCACACGTGCGGACGGTGGTCAGTTTTTGAAATTTGTTATACTGGAATGTACTTGTTTATTCGGCAATTGATTCTCAATTTCGTGGGCCCGTTACTGTTATATGCTTTTTGATAAACACATCGTGCTACAGACAATGGTTTATAATAATCTAAATCCCGAGTAGTTAGCGTCAGAAACATCGGTGGTTGGAATCAGGTCACTAAGGAATCATTATTGGTTGCAGTTTTGTCAGTTTCCCATTCCAAATAAAAAATGCATCGCGGATCAGGCAGATGGAGAACCAGTATTACTGAATCATTGACTCAATGGAACAGTATTAGACGCGACCATATAATCGCAGGTGGGCAAGTGAGTAGATCAGCCGGTTAAGAGCTTCAGTAGTGTAAAACAACGTCACTGTAAGTTCGTTGAACCCACCTCGGAATGCGTAAGTTTGTTGCCCAGTAGCAGTCAAACTGGCGATCGCAGCCATAAGCTTACCGTTAGGAGGCGTATAAGGGCAAGGATTGCGTCATGATCAACACCCGATGTTTCAACTTGAAGGGCAAGGACAACCTCGATATTGAATTATCGGATGCTTAAACGTTTGGCGCCACATGCAGCAAGTCGTGGGGCGGATATCAATAATAATAAATAAAGATTTCCTTTAAAAAAGGAAAGAGTGTGTCAGTGGAAATATCCATGAAAACTGCTCAATGAAATGAAATTCGTCGGACATGCAAATGCAACTTTCAACAATGGGTCAATAATTGTGGTTCAAAGTATAGTTGTCCAAAGACAGATATTGTTGGTTTTATAATAATATTAATAATAAATGGAAAAATGATAACACGAGGCAGAAGCTTAATCAGCGCCATGTTGCAATATCCAAACCAAAATTATAAATACAAACACACAATGAGGGCAAGTAGAATCTTTCATGGTTTCCTGCCCTACACAGAACCATGAAGGAGAGTGGTAATTCTGAGGAACCAATATCACTTATGCAAATAAATCCCAGTATTTAGTAGCCCACTGAGATTTGAAAACCGGTGTGAAAGAAGATATAGTCCGGCGGGAGCACAGTCCTGGGGGATCCAAAGACGATTACGGAATAAAGAGTGAAAACTATTGTGCGTGAGAGTCACTGAAGCGTTTGAGGTATTTTTCACCATTGTTCCCGGACTATGAGAATGAGCAGGATATAATTACTTATACACCGGGATCTTGGGTCCAAAGGCAAGTCCCTAACCAATATTAGTCACCGCGTCTCTCTTTTGCAACTATACATCCCCAATAAGTTGCAGCTTTAAGCAGTAACAATTAAATCCTACCCAGATTGAAGCTGCAAAATTGTATTGGTTTGTTTTTTCCATTCGGATTTAGGCGGGCATATAAGGGGGTGCGTGTAGATGGTTTGATTGCAACTTAAGTCAATTACAGTTTTGCAATCATGGGCTTTGGGAAAGTTTGTATAAGAAATTAAATGGGAGAAGCCTTGCGGGTCCATTACATCAGGCCGTTACCGAGGCTTATAGTTCGCCATCAGGTTAGTTCCGAGTTCGGACCTGGCAAGGTTTTGTTTATTCGGCATCTGTCTTTCCCACAAGCCAAACGGTAAATTTGGGAGTGACAGGCTATGTGGACTGTACAATATAGTAATTTTGATGCGGCAATATTCACACCGTGTAAGATCTATGGGATATGGTGGCATAAAATACAGGCAATCAGCATTCAGGTTATTGCCAGGACACCCAGATGATTGAGTTGTTAGGAATCAAAAGCACATCGCAATTACTATAAGTTAAAGGCTTCAATGGGCAATCATGGTTCCCCGGGGCCACTTGGTGTGGTTTTCTTTTTTTTTTGGGATTAGGCTTATTCAAAGATCACCTTCTTGATATGGTCAGGCCATTCAGAGTATGGCTTCATTTCATCGCGGTAATGGATGCTGGGAAATCACAATCATGCCAGGCATTGTTTGTTTTTGCAGGATAATATTTAGAGTTGGGTGTCCATTAGCACCGGTGTGAATGAATATGTCCTACCTCATTTATCGCTTATTTAGGTCTCCTAATCAATTCCGTGTTTCAAACTGTTTTTTTAGGGACCACAAGGATAGTAGGAATTAAAAGATAGTTAGTAAGGCGCAAAAGCTAAGAAAACGTTCTCTCGTGGCATTGCAATTTGCTAACTGGTCCTATCATCGTTTGCAGTGGCAATCTGGCTAGGCAGGGCTTCCCTTCGGTGCTTGATTGACTTAAAGTGGTGGCGGTAAACAGGCATGGTTCAAAATTCACTGTCCAAGGTGCAAGCTGACCTGCAAAATGCCAATGTGGCTTATTTTTTTGTTTATTTTAGGAATTTCTATATTTGGGAAGATGACAGTGAAAAATGTTCTCTGATGGCATGCAAACGTGTGGTTGTGGGGATACATAGGGGAAGTGTTCAAGGCAAATTAATTAAAAAAAAATCAATCTTGTGCAAATCGTTCAATAGAATGGTTAGCGTTTTTCCCTATTTTGGTGGCACCAAGTAGTATTGTGGGTGACATGTTGTGGGGAAAACGTATAATACTTAGTCGGATACCAGGGGTATCATTATAATAATAAATAACCTAAATTTAGAGGCCTAGTCTACCATGGTGCTCATTTTCAAAGGTTGGGACTAACGTTTGAATTGGCACTGAGCTGCTCAATTGATCTCCGTTTTTTGTTATTATTTTTTTTTTTGCGTTCAGGTTTGTAGAACTTTAGGCTCCTCGTTTCAATCTTTGCATTTAGAAAGCATTTGCCTTCACTTGTCGGGGATTTACGGGAAGATGGTAGTAGACGCTTAAACAAACAAACTGGCAGTAGCGACCAGTAAACTTTTGATTGTTTTAAACGGATCTGTGACAAAAATGTTACCATCAATTTGCAAATCAGATATGTGGCAACCGTGGCAATTCCACCCTCATACACTAGGGACGCATAACCCCGCAGCCGCGCGCACGTGGCTTGTAATCCTGCTAGAACTAACACGGGGATCCGTCTGCTCATTCCGTCCACGGTAAGGGTATTTAGCCAGCTGACTATGTTTTCAGTCTTGGTAGACTTATGGACCCATCTTTTTCACATTAATCACAGGTAATTTAACAGAAGCATGATTGATGTGAATTCATATTTTTTCTTATTTATCATGATAGTACTACGATCTTTTGAACAAAGGGGTAAGAGATGATTTTTTAATGTCACGGGGACAGAGACTGCCATAGTCAAAATCATGTAGCAGTGTAGCAAATTACCGTTGGAAATACCCAATGCCCAAATAGAGGCAGATCTGTCCTACCCTCCCTGTACAGAACCAAGTGATAGTCTCAAATTTGATCGATTTACGCTGTGACAACAGAGAACAGAAGTGCTTGCTGCTTTGCCGTTTTTTAGTTATAAAGGAACGAGATATGAATAGTTGGGTTTGTCACGGTCAGGTACCAGGTCACGTGTCAGGTATCAAGATATCAGGTTTGCTCTCGGGGGCGGACCGATTAATTATAAATCCGGAAATGTAAATCAAGGGTCTGTTACATGACCCTCTGCCCAAAGTTGCTATTATTTTTTCCAACGCCTATGGTTACCCGCCCTTGGGGGGGGGGGCGATCTCAAAACCCGAAACGCCGGACGCGGGAGCATGCGGGGAGAGGGGGGGGGGGGCGGGCGCGGACTCTCAAGCCGGGGGGAGGGGGTGGTGGGGGGAGTAAGGCTTGGCGGCGGGGGCCTACTACGGGGGGGGCGAGTGGCGGGGAGGGGGGGGGGGGCGGGGTGGGGCGGCATTGCGGGGGGGGGGGGCAGTGAGGGGGTGGCTCGGGTGGGGGGCGATAAAGGAGGGGATGTGGGGGGGGGTAGGTGGGTGGGGGGGGGGTAAAAAAATTAAGGGGGGGGGGGGGGGTGGGGAGGGAGGGGGTGGGGGGCTGAGAGGAGGGGGGTGGGGGGGGGGGGGGGGGGGGGGGTGGGGGGGGAGGGGTCCAATTTTTTTTTTTTTCAATTTTTCAAAGGACACCGTGGGTGTATTATGTCTAAACAGTACAAAATTTACCTTTCCTACTGATTAAAAACCGACGTTACCATGACGACATACGGTTGACTTTTTCAAAATGTAGGGATACGTACGTTCATTTTTACCTGAATGGGGTCCCCCCGAAGCAAAATAAAAAACAATCAATACCGTGACGTCATCAAATCTTTATTTTTTCCAAAATGGCTGTTAGTCCCATAATAAATTCCTTTTTAAGATTCAACATCTGGTATATGTTATTTAATAATAATATTCTATTGTCCCGCTAGAGTGAATGTGAAAAAGATGGGTCATAAGTCTACAAACTGATAACAATCAGCGGATGACAATTTACTTACGTGGACTGAATGAGCAGCGGATGCCCGTGTTAGTTTTAGCAGGCTACAGCACTTGCGCGCGGCTGCGGGGGTTATGCGTCAAGATGTCTGAGACTATCCCTGTGGTTCTGTACAGGGAGGGTAGGACACGATAGAATCATTTGAGGCAATGGGGATTTCCAAACGGTTAATTGGAAACTGCTACAGCATTTACTATGGCAAGTCTCGGTCCAAGTGAAATTAAAAAATCATCTCTTAAAACCTTTGTTCAACAGATCTAGTAATAGCATGATAAATTAAGAAAAAAAATATGAAGTTCACATCAATCATGATTCTGTTAATATTAACTGGCGCATAACTCAAAACTCCAAGAAACCTTCCCTGCAAAGAATCTCTATCAAACATATACCCTTGAAACATACGCGCCATGGTACAGAGCTATCGTCTGTAGCCATGCGCACCGATACAATCTAATATCAAAACAGCCCAATTATAATTATTAGAACCCCGTTGAAAAACATTGCCTCCTGGATTGGATGTGTGTTTGATACATGTATGTGGTCCTGTCATTGCCATTTGCAAAAAATATTTGGTAAAAAAGGTCACGTGTTCTTGTTTGGCTATTGTTAATTCATTGGGTGGCGAGTTTGGAAATATCTGAGTCAGATTTTAAATTGGTATTTCTGCGCTGGGTTTACCACCTCAGGGTTTTTCTCCTTATTGCCTTCGAGTAGGTGCATCGACTTAAAAACTGCAATGCAAGGGGTTTGTGATGAGGCCAATAAAAATATGGACGTTGGAAATCTAATGTTTTTCAGTTATTTTAGGTCTAACCATATATGTGTATTTCTTTATTTTATTAGCTCAATTCCATGTCAGCCTTGCTCTGCTTCTTTTTCAGAAATGGCAGGTTAAGTGTGAGGCCTTTAGCAATGTTTACTGCGATTCGACGTGAAAAAAAAATTACACAAAGGTCTGACATATGTTCTACAGCAAGCTTTAGAGATCAGGAATTAGTTCTTTGTCTTTACTTGATTAAAATATCTTACAAGTCATTTTGCAAGATGTTTTTTGCGGTAGACTTTACTTGTAGGATACAGAGGACGTGAAATACACGGGAAATGGTGATGTACGTATCAGGCAAAGCAAAAAGGCCTTGTGAAACAACTTCCCAGAGGTATGTTTTTTTGGTCCAATTATTTTATTTTCCTTGGGAGAATAATATAAACGGTGTAAGAACAGGGTGGGGAAGTCGGTGTACAAACTGATCTCATGATGAATGCTCGTAGTACTCAAAGACTGGTAAAGCACACGGAATTCCAGGAGTGCAAGTTTTGGGGTGTCTAATAATTATAATAGGGATGTTTGATATTAGAGTGTATCGGGTGCGCATGGCTACAGAGCGCTCGCTCTGTAGCCATGGCGCGTAGATGTTCAAGGGTATTATGTTTTATAGAGATTACTTTGGACAGGGGAAGTTTCTGAGATTTTGTGTACATTCAATACAAATACCAAATTAAAAGCACAGCTGTAAATCATCAACTGAAATCTGATTGTAAACAAGTGGAGGGTGTCAAATTCGAGAACCCAATGGTATTGCATGCAGGTTCAATGTTTCAAATATGCGTGACATGACCCTGCTGCTTACTATTACGGTTTCATGGCTATCACTAAGGAGCATTATTTTTGCATTGATTTGGAATTTTGAACATGTTGAAAAACAATTAAGATAATAGCTTACCCCGATTCTGGTAGTGAGTCATTGAAAGTACACACTTGACTTGAACTGCATTGAACATATAATTTATAATTTTCTGGAGATGGCCAGCGCACGATAGTGTTGAAAAAAAACCCATGTGCGCTTGGCCGGATTCGAACCGGCGACCTTAGTATAAAGAACGACGCTCTAAACCGACTGAGCTATCAAGGCAGGGTCGGATTTAGAAGAGGTAGATATCATCTATAGGTTTGTTAGGTTCGATCAAGTTGTCTTTACTTACGCCTTCAAATGCATGAAACTAGTCTTTACTCAGTATAGATCTTCACTTCTTGATCTGATTACGCTGTGACAACGGAGAAGGATTACAGAATGCTTGCTGCTTTTGCCGTATTGTAGTATTGTAAAACGGTTAACGAGATGAGATAGTGGTGTCACGTGTCAGGTACAAGGTCACGTGTCAGGTATCAGTTATCAGTTTGCTCTTCGGGAGGGGCGACCGATCATATAAACCCGACTATGTTAATCAAGGTCTGTATGGCCCTCTGCCAGAGTGGCTAATTTTTTCCAAAAGACCCCGGTTTTTATATGTATAAACAGTACAAAATTTACCTTTCCCTACTGATTCAAAAAACCGACGACGATGACGATAATCGGGTGGTTTTTTCCAATGTAGGGATACGTACGTCATGTTTACCTGAAGGGTCCCGAAGCAAATAATAAACCAATCAAAGCCGTGACGTATCAAATCTTTATTGTTCCAAAAATTGGCTGTGTTATTCCATAATAAACTTCCTTTTTAAGATTCAACATATGCATATTGTTCTTTAAGAATTAATATTCAATGTCCCGCATGATGGAAACGATGGGTCCATAAGTCTACAAACTGAAAACAAAGTCAGCCAGCTAAAGACCATTACCGTGGACTGTAATGAGCCGACGGATCCCCGTTTTATTTAATAGACGGCTTACAGCCACTTGCGCGCGGTGGCGGGGGTTTTGGGTTATGCGTCAGAACTCCCTGTTTTTCAACCCCATTTGATGTCGTGGTTGGTGCTTGTTTTGAATGATTTGGCCATGTCGGCTTCAGGGTGCTTTTGTTAAATTAAGGGCTTGTTTTTCTGCAAATTCCCATGTGGAATTTCAGCTTCCACCGCGGCTAGTGTTGGGCTTCCTATTTTAAATCTTAAAAAAAAAAAGAAAAAAAAAAAAAAGGGGGGGGGGTTTTTTGGGGGGTTGTAAAAAATTTTTGTGCCAAAAATTCGTTGGCGGAAAATGCCTTGAGGATTTTGTAATATTTTGATGTTATATTTATATGTCAGCCATTAGGAATTTGACAATTTGTGGAGGTTAGGAAGAAACTGGCCTGGCCAATGTACAGTCGATGGACAAATTGATAACTGCATTTGGTGCTCTTCCAGGAGGAAATTCTCCTAGCCATCCAATGAGCGTTGGATACAGATAAGTATGATAACCTTAAAAGGGTACAGGCTACATATTTGTAAGACAAGTTAAATATTTAGCAATTCAGGTTCATTTCTGCAAATGTATGCAAATTATTTGTTTTGATAGCAATAAAATTGACCTTGTGGTCCTTCATGTGACAGATGCTCAGTTGCAATCCGGGTGTGAGAATGCCTATTTTTTTTAGCTCTGTGGACAATCAGATATTTTGGCAATTTGAATTGAAATTAAACGTCAGAAGTCTTTGAAATACAAGTTAACCATTGAGCACCGCAGTAGAAATGTCGACAAACTGCCATCTTAACCTCAAAATGGTTTTGTTTTTTACTCATAGAAAGTTTTCAACTATACTTAACGAGTGCTGTGACTCCAAAGGTGAAACATATACGCAATGGTCTGTTTGATGACAAAAATAAAATAATATCCATGGGAATGTCAATTTCATTGCAAATTGTACCAATATTATAGACACTCCGAAGTCGTTTGTTTTTACAATTGTTAGAAACATCATCTTCCTATAGTTTTCGTTATTGAGAATTAAAATGATTTTCGTCCGAACGCCTCGTAAAATTAATACAAATATAAATGATTTGATATAGTAAGATAAAGCCGCCTTCTTGATAAAATAGGTGATCTTTGATTCCTTTTACTCTGCAAAAAGTATCAAAATATACACCTTCACGCAATAAAGAGATAAATCACAAAATGGAAGTTATTATGTCCAATAATTCACAAAACCCAGGGTTTCAAACGTTAGACATACACTTTGGATATCCTTAGTGTACTTATATACACACTTATACACATGTAGGCCGATGCTGCAATTTGGAAATACAGCAAAATAATGTAAATTTTATGTCCAATTTACCAAGCGTATAAAACGACTACAACTGGAGCTTTTATTCGATTTTTTCGAGTATCAACATTATCGTACATTATTATGAATGTTCAATTATATATACTATTGAGTACTATATACGGTTTACAGGAAAATACTATACATTTTACAAGGAAATTCTGGCAGCAATTCTGCTAACAAAACCCCGTAAAATACAGCTTTTACAGGGTTCATTCAAATTAATATATTTATAGCTTGATGTAATAAAATTTTACATTAACACCAATTCTAATTACAAAATAAAAAATAGAACCTTTTCAGTCCTCTTTTCTAGCTTCATTGGCATATTTTGCCTGCAAGAGATGATGACGACTAGAAAATCATACAAAAGCATAGTCATTTATAGCTCCCTCAGCACGTAAAGTATACATTTAACATGTTCAATCCCACCGTCTGATCGACTCTTCTTGAGTACGCCAAACAGGCATTCGTCTCCTTTGACATAGAAATAGGGGAGTTTTCTATTTTTTTGCAAACAGACCAATCACTTTATAATTAAATTTGACAAGGAAAACAAAGGATACTTGAATTGAAAGCGTGCTCAAAATGAAGAACGTTTCAATGTCCACTATGTACACATAAAATCATTTTCCAAAAATGTTTCAAATTTTAGATATGCAGGTTTATAATTCTCTAGAACTTCAATCACCGTATCTCGAGATGTGTCTTTTGGTCGATTGGCCTGTTTTTGAAGATTCGTATTTAGTGATTTCATAATAGACACTCGATAGATTTTGTGTTTTTGGCTAAATTTCGTAATTGCTTCACAAAATTAGAATTTCACAATCATTGTACCAAAGAAATATATCTCGGCTTAATCCTTTCAGAAAGGGGATATTTCCAAAAGCTTTACATCAGTGCAAAAATCAGGGCATTCGTTTGACACCCGATATGTGCCATCTCGCTTCCACTTTAATAAAATGATCACCGTACAAAAGAAATAAAATAAATGAATATATACGTTAATAAAGGTGGCAAAATAAAAAAAAAAGTCTGTAAAAAAACACGCACAGGCACGGCACAGCTGGCACATACACACACACCTATACACACACACACACCCCCACAATTCCCAAAGGGCAACAGGTTCACTTTTTGCTGAATCGTTTGATACAAATTTCCGACAAATTAGAGAAATTTTTGTTGATGATATGTCAAAAACGGTACAAAATGAAAAAAAAGGACCCTTTTAGGGGGTTAGGTCCACTTTTAGCAAAAAACTCCACTTCTTCTAAAAAGTCCACTTCTTCTAAAAAGTCCACTTCTTCTAAAAAGTCCACTTCTTCTAAAAAGGTTCCACTTTTGAAGAGCCCTCCCCCCCGCCCCCCCAATACCTCCTGCGTACGGCCCCTGCCACACACCCAAATCCCACACACCACCCCACACACTCGCGCGCGAGCGCGAGCACACAGCAACAACGCACACTTACACAAGCGAAAATAAAATCAAAAAAGGAAAGAAAACACACACACACACCCTCGCATTCACATTGCCGTCCATAGCAAAGTGAAAATTTTCAAACTCCTCCGTGCGCCCTCCCTAATCTCAACTCAAGTTTAAGGGGGGTAATGGGGTCCTGAACTTCGAAATGATTTTTCTTAATTTTCCTAAATAGTTATGTTATATATCATATTGGAGCCCTGTCACAAAGTTTTACAAAAATCCAGGAAAATTTTTGCTCTGGTTGCCATATGGTAACCACGTAAGGCCTTGATGGCTAAACACGAGAACGAATGGAACTAAATAACCAAACATGCTACTGGGACGTAACTTGGGTGACATATGCAGGAGGTAAAAACGCAGGAACATGAGCCGAATTTTTAATACTCGTGCCATGGCACCGTAATCGACCAACGCATAATTTCAATGGCGTAATTTGAATTTGGAACACAATTTTGAAAATCGGGCTTCATGGTTCACTCGGCCTGTATTTGCTTAATAGTGTGCCAATTCATGTTTTTCATAGCATGTAGCGTTCTCTAGTTACGGTTCGTTCTCGTTTTGGATTTTTGCGTATTTTAACGAAACGAGTTATAGGCCTTAAAACATTTAGACAAAATTGAGGGCGCTTTTGATGTGAAATATGGAATTAGTTTTTTTAAATTTCATTTTATAACGGAATTATCATAATTATTAATGAAAGAGTCATCGAACTATCCATTTGTCCTGTTATTAATTTTTTAAAATAATTTTCTTAAATATCGCAGGGTGAGGAAACAATAAATACATAGAAAATCACTTACCCGGTGACAGTTAATTACTTTAAATTATGGAAGGATAATATTGAGAATTTTTTTACTTCAACTTCGTACCAAAATAAATTTTTAATAGTTCAATACATAATAGCTTTTAAAAATCTTAATATAACCCCTTGAATTTTTTCACATGATAAAATATAGGAGATAATGCATTTTCGGCATTTGCGTACACTAATTCACTTTGATCAGCTTGTATCCTCGGGACGGATGTCCCATTGCGATCGATAAAAGCATTTGTAGATTACAATCTACACAATTTAGCCATTGCATTATCTCTATTTTCTGGATTAGGACAATTTTTTTATCATATTCAGACCCCATACCCCCCTTAATCCTTTGAGCACTAGCGACAACTCAAGTCTCCGTTCATAATTACTATCTGTCAATTTTTGCTTCAAAAATGTAAAAAGTCTTCATTTTCTTGGCGATTTTTTTTACATTTAAGCATTAAAATGCATTTAAATGAGTCGAAATAAACCTATAGTCCCCTTGTTGGGTTTATATGGCTTTTTCACATCCATCTGCGAACATTGGGAAGGCCATCTCTAAAGCCACTTGTGGTGTTACAAGCGTACAGAACTGACCCAGGGTCCAAAGGGTTAAGGTTTGATGAATGCGCATATCTTCTAAGCACCTATTATACTCGATTACTCAATTCATTTTAGACCAAGTCAAAATAAATAACATTAATGTACCATCAAAATTAAGTTTTGTGTTATGTTATATCTGTATATGATTTCCACACCTGCCTATTGCTAAAATAGTAATATAACAAACAGAATGAAATCTTCAACTTACGCCCAGGCATCAGAACCGATACAGAATGACTCTCCTTGGTAAGCTTGTTGAGAATTTGATCTATATTTCGACAATTGTTATTGTCCCACAGGATGAGTCTATTCCGATTACACTTTTACAGTCTGTCCCAAAAATGTTTTAACCCTCAAACAGGGACATTTTGTACAAGGGCAAAATGTTTACCCATGTGTGCCTTGTTTGGTAACTCTTTAAAGCCAATACATAAGCTTTTATATGCCATTTACTTCATTCCCGTCTGATGTGTATAACTAACTATATGTTCATCAAATAAATAGTGCACAATCAACTTGGTCCGATTTCTGCCCTAAGCATTTGAAATACATGGCGCAGCACTTGTTTCAATGACATTTTTTCCAGTTTAACAAGGAAAAGAAATGGTCTGCTGCTTTCTTTATTGAAGGAAGACTTCGAAATTCCGGTCACCGTGTTTTACCGATATCATCTTTGAACCACCACAACGGCTTTCTAACAGTATGTTTGGCATGAGTTTTTTGCCATTTTGGTCCGGTATGGGTTTGTTGGGCCTGCTACTGGTGTCATTATTTCCCATTGGACCTTCTTCACTATCCATGTAGGCTTATTACCCGAGTTTTTTTTCTTTTTGTTTGTTTGGGTGTTTTTGTTTTTTGTGTTTGTTGTTTGTTTGTCTATAGTTCTTTGGTTTGTTTGGGTTTCTGTGAAATTTTGAGAGAATTGATAACCGCTAAGTCTTCTACTGACGTGAACTGATTAATACTGTGAAAAACGCCACCAAAGTATTACTGATCATAAAGACGATGTTCACACTTTAATGAAGCAACCTGAAGTTCAAAAGAAATTGGCAATTTTTTCAGTAGGTTTGAACAATCATCAATAACTTACAATTTTGAGTATGTTAACAAATCATGTTTTCCGCAATCTTCTGTCCCCATGCACTCTCTTTTGACGAAGCCTATCTTTGGTTCTAAAGATCGGATTGGAATGCATCAACGGTAAATAAAAGCTTATGATTTGGCTTTAAGAAGCATACTAACAAAACATCTTACTTAGTTTTTAACCAAGTCCTTTTTTTTTACATTTTTGGGACAGCATGTGTAACATTTTCCTATCCGTTTCCGATTATATTTTGTTAGTCACTGGATTAAACCGCAGCAGAGTTTTTTGTTTTTTTATTGTCTTTGTTCTAATAGAAAGATATATTTTATTGATGAAAAGTCAGGTAGTTGATCGTCAGGACTCGTGTGTAAACCACATTTAAACAGAATCCACTTTGCAACAATGTACAGGAAACTTGAACTTAAAGAGATTCAAAAGTTGTTGCTATGCTTGTTGTGTGATTATAATTCTAAATAAAATACATCGGTCCTCGGACCGCATGTGTCGCCTGCCGTCGCGTTTTGTAATGATAGGTCTCATTTGACCTTTGACCATGACATGTGACCTTTGACCTCATTTACAAATGAGGTACCCAATGTTGCACCTATGATTCAAGTTTGGTTCCAATTGAACTTCAACTTTTCAATTTAGGTCAATTTTACATTTTCAGCCTATCTTAGAACTTGACCTCACATGACTTTTGACCTTGGGATGTGACCTTTGACCTCATTAACATGAGGGATCCAATGTTGCACCTATGGTTCAAGTTTGGTTCCAATTGAACTCAACTTGTCAATTTTCGGGTCAATTTAAATTTTCAGCCATCTTACACAATTTGACCTCACATGACCTTTGACCTTGGTATGTGGACCTTGACCCCTCATAGCAAATGCGGGATCCCATGTTCATCTATGACTGAGTTGGGTTTACAAATCCCATCAAGGTATGCGGATATTACAGCAAATGTTAACCCTTTTTTGCACAACAACAACAGACATCAACAGACATCAACAACAACAGACTACAGTGGACAAAGTGATCCCTATGTGTATTCCTGCCTTAGGGCAGGCGACACAAAAATGGAACATCACACTCTTCTACGATTATTATTCCCTCACCAATATAAAATTATAAGTATGAATGTATTTGCACATGATGATTCAATTCAAATTAGTTTTATTAGCAATATCGGCCAGTACATTACATAATGATAGAATTATTTACAAGTATTATAGGAATAATTATTGACATATTTTAAAGGAAAAATAATTATACAGAATGTTGAAATGGCATCATATCAAACGGACTGCAGGGGAGGCCATAATAACACCTAACAATATACAGTATTTAAGATTAATATTAATGGACAGGATGGGACAAGACAGGACAAAACAGGACAATACAGGACGAAGACATGGACAATTGGTTTAACAAGATCAGGGGCAAAAGAACATGATGAACGTGGTAAACCAGTCAAGAAATGATGAATTGGAAGGCTGAGCTTTTGATACTCTATATAGCGAATGCCATCATCAGAGCAAACTAAATAGTCATGATGTTGTACCAAGTTAAGGTGATACGAGGATACGAATTTCTCTCAAATTGCACCGAAGTTTTATCGAACCAACGAGTACAAAAGAGAACCGCAAACCTTGTTTTGAACTTGCCTGCTACCATACTCGCCCCTATAGAAAACCATGCTTTGATTTTCTGTCGTGCACGACAGAAAATACTAAATCATCATCTTATTACATAAAGACGGCGTATTCGGCTTATTCACCTCAGGTGTGATCTAATATATTGGTAAGCATTCCAAATGTGCAAAAAACACCGACAAAAATTGGGGGCGCTTCTTTCTGGAAATGTCCTCGTGTCTCTTTAAGGGTACATGCACCAAGTTAAGGTTGCATGCCTTCCAATCCACAGATATTGCAAGGGCCTTTCTTTCTTCTTATATGGGTTTTTAGGGTCTTCTTTACACAATTCAAATAAAAAAGCAGAATCGGGGAGGGCGTCACAAACTCAATCTAAAGTCTAGAATTTAATGGTAAAACCACATTGGCAATATATCAAACCTGGGATGACTATACCAATAGATATTACTCCCAGTATCAAACAAGATAAACATTCCACTGGTTGAGTGTAATTACATTTGTAAGTCATGTTTGAGAACAAAATGTAAAATTTTCCAGTTTCGGCAACCTTTTAGATTTGTTCATTTTGGAACATAACATAGTGAAGTAGCTTTCATTTCACAGGGTTTCATGCCTGCCAGAGAGAGATACACTTATAGAAATCATTTGGAGCATTACACTTTTATTAATAATAATTAGTTATTCCTTTAGATATGAAATTATAAGTACTTGGGTATTTACACATGTAAACAATTTACGAATGTAAGTATGAGAAGTTCAGAGGTCAATCTCCACCAAACGAAACTAAGAAGAAAAATATTATATATTTACATAAACACCTATTCACCAATTTTTGTTCAATATCACTGTTGAAATAACATTATGTTTCAATAATAATACAGACTGTCCCAATAAAACTATAGGATCAAAATAAAAATTATAAAATATAAACTGTGCATTTCTGTGAGATATCTTGACCTTATTTGTTAGACCAGTTAGTAAGTTAAATCCTCGTTTGATATAATTCCATCCAATTTGATGAACCCTAACCGGAGATATTGTCAATTGAACACAAAGGATAAAATATCACTTGAAGGTTCAAGAACTAAAGGTATAAGGTATGAAGCATCATAGTGGGATTGAACCGTTTTAAACAAAAGAATATTGTTCATAACAGATCAGAGTGAATGTAATATCATGCACTGAACTAAACAATACTATTATTTTTCAACAGTTAAAGCATCAGAGGTGGTGTTTTGCTGGAAATGGGGGGATTCTCACTCACAGGCGGACAATAATCATGAAATTCATGTAAATTTGGAATTTTACTACGCAACTCATGGAACATCCCCCAAGTCTTTGTTGGGGGACAAAAAGTGTGGGACAAAGCTCTCACGTGGAGTGCCAATTTACCCTTAACCTATTACCAAGGCATCCTAGATACCAGGAAGGAAATAAGGAAGAAACAGTGTGAACAAAGAACAATAAAGGAAAGGATCATTAGGTTCAAAGGCCTCAGTTTATTCAACGAGGCGTTTTTATGGTTTTTACCTTTCTGGTAACCTGGCGTAAGGCTGAGACAACAAGACTGTTTGGAATTGAAATTTCCCATTGCATGTGTATTTTATGGCAATTGTGACATTCTAAAGTTATAAATTCTACTGTTATAACAATAAACAGTACTTTATACTAGTTATTATTGTAATTTTCCAGTAATTGCAACTGTTTATATAGAGGATTAGCCGAAAGGGACCAACAGATTTTTCAAATGTCTGAAATAATCGGCCATAACTCCTGAACTAGAACCCATAAAATTACACCCACTAAAATTCTTTGAAAGTTGGAACATCTCTGAAAAAGAATCACTTAACGTCCAGTTGTGACTATTCTTCAGTTTTGAAAAAAAAAAATAATCTTCGACAGTATATTTTTTTTTGGAGAAGTATGTAATGATTCATTCTAATATGATTTTTATAAAGCCTGTTTACCACGGATTAAAGAGAATACAAGAGAAAATGTGACACAAGAAGAGTAACATGAGAAACCTTTTAAATGTAAAATTTAAATTCCAGACATCGGTAATATTAGGAAGGCCTAGGCTTAATTCAAAGCAAACCAATAATAGGATACAATGCTCACAAACTTTGGAAATAAATGAACACGAAGTCCGATTTGATGGTTTATTTGGCCGTTTTCGACGAGGGATGGAAAACCGTGAGGCATTGCAACAATTCATATGTGAACCTTTAGCACTTTCATCTGAACTCAAATATGGTACGATACTTAGCCTTAATAGATTAGGGACTAATTGACCATTGAGAACTAGTAGGTCCGCTTGAAAATGCTACGCGTTCCTATTATAGTATGATTTTTTATTCCTGTCAGTAAAGCATATTGTCGCTGGTAAGAATTCATTTGGAGGGGGATGTGTTGAGATCAAAACTAAAAGCCGCATAACAGCTGAAATGCCAACTTTGTTCAAATGACTATGAGCTTTAACCATTTTACATGAAGACTTTTTTATCGAATAGTAAAGGTTCATACCAGATCAATGAATAGATTGTGGTATGAAGTCCGAGACACGCTATCGATTCTTTGTTGGCGTCAATCAAAGAAACGAATTAAGTGTCATGGACATCGAGGCGGGGGAGAGAGGATTAGGCCACCGTAAATTATTGTGGTGGTTATGGAGCGACCGAAAACTCTAAAGTACGTTTCAGTTGCCAAATATTATATCTGGACAAGACGAATAAGAAAAGTATCGATTTTCTAAATTTCCTTAGTGACGTAAAGAACTTTGGTGAGTAATAATTACTTATTCGTATCATTTTCTATGTTGATGCTTTAGAGTTTGTTCAAGTTTGTGTGTTGGGAGTTATTTCGTGCATTTGCCGTGTAATATTTTCTTCGAGAAAAGGGTCATTTTTTAAGTATGGCCAATCTTATCGCATCGTGAAATCACTTCATTGTATGATGTGTAAAGGATACAACCTCTCAGAACGAATGGAATCTTAGACACGCCCCAAAACTTTTTCAATGAACTGACAGGAATAAAAAAAATCCACTATAATGTACCAGTATCCTGGAAAATATTATGAAATGGGGACATTTTGATGGAGAATGAAAACAGGAAAGCTGCGGACCTCGGAAGTGACGGGTTGAGCTGATTTTTTATTGCGAGTGGAGAGATAGGGATTGGTGTGAGAGGGAGTGTGTCAGAGGTGTAGATGGAGAGGGAAATGCCGGTTGAGTGGCTGTGTGCGTGTGTTAGTTCCAATGTTTTTAAGGGAAAAAGGGGATGCAATGAGCTATGGTGCGTGCGTTATAGGGGTGTGAAGTTGTTGGAGAATGCGATGAAAATTGTGGAGAGGGTTATAGAGAACAGAATTCGGAGGGAGGATGGATAGTGAAGTGGATGAGATGCCAATTTGGTTTTATGCCAGGAAGGGAACGATAGATACAGTGTTCATTTTGAGTGAGGAGGATTGCAAGAGGAATATCGAGCAAAAGGGAAGAAGCTGTATATGTGTTTGTGGACCCTGGGAGCCTTTGATAGAGTACCGAGAAAAGTGATGGTATGTGGGGCAATGGGAAGAGGGGCATACCAGATAAGGGTGGTTAGAGCGGGTTGATGAGGTCTGTCATTGAAGGAGCAAAAAAAACAAAGAGATTAGAGTAGGGTCTGAGTGGTCTGAGGAGTTTGAGGTGGGGGTGGGTGTGCGTCAGGGTTCTGTGCTGTCGCAGTTGGTGTTTGCAATTGGTTGATGATGTACGGAGAGTGCAAAAGAAGGTTGATGAGTGAGATGCTGTATGCCTGATGATTTAGTTTAATGTGTGAGCAATGGAGGGTTTGAGGGAAAGTTTGGAAGTGGAAGAAGGCATTGAGAGTAAGGGCCTGAAGGTAAACTTGGGAAGACTAAAGTGATGGTGAGTCGGGAGTAGGGGGGAGGGTTTTTAGTGAGTAAGGTGAGACCAGTGGAATATGTGGAAAAGAGGGGGGGGGGCTTCCCACAAATCAGTGTGGTGTGAGAAATGGGAAATGGATTCATGGAGATGCACAAAGATGAAGAGCGTGACCCCAAGTTTGGCAAGGGACTTTGTGTGTGGAAGATGCAGAAGGGGTGAGGGGGGAGTGGGGAGGAGTGGAAAAGTTGTGTGATGAAGGGGAAAACAGTCTGAGAGGAGTTCACATACATAGGTGACAGGATTAGTGCGGGTGGTGGTGGATGTGAGGCGGGCTGTGACAGCCAGAGTAAGGTATGGGTGGGTGAAGTTTAGAGAATGTGGAGAGTTGTTACTTGGGAAGAAGATTTCCTTTGAAGATAAAAGGGATGGTGTATAGTAGTTGTGTGAGATCGTGATGCTGTATGGGAGCTGTGAGACATGGTGTCTGAGTGAAAAATGAGAGATGGGAGGGATTTTGAGAAGGGCAGAGAGAAGAGCAATGGTGAGAGCAACGTGTGGTGTGAAATTGATGGATAGGAAGAGACTGAGGAGTGATGCAGATGTTGGGTTTGGAAGAGGAGGCCTTGACCGACTGGCGAAGGCGAATGGTGTTATGTAAGATGTAAGATGGTTATGGGACGTGCGAGGAAGGTATGAGGAGCATGTTTTAAAAAGGGCTTTTGAGTTTGAGGTGGTGGTTTGAGGAAGAGGGGCCGACCAAAGCGGACATGGAGGAAGCAAGTGAGGAGGAGAGTAGGAGGGTTGGGTGGAGGATGGGATTGCATTGAATCGGGGCGAAGTGGAAGGAGGGAGAGGAGGGCGATTGACTAACGATGTGAGTTGAATCCGGCCACCCCGGTTGCGGGGACAAAACCGATTTAAAACTTTGGTTTTTACACTACATAGTAAAACAAATACAGCATGGTTTATTTCGGGAAAGTAGTGAAAACCATTGTGCCTTGGTGTTTGGATGATGGACTACTAGTTCTAACACCTCGGGGAAGTAATTTTCACCACTGCCCCTCAAACCCTGCTGTATTTGTATAATATTTAAATGTGCCGTTTGTATAATATAAAAAATTACAATTGGTATTTCTAGCTAATATGTAATGACTTAAGATTCCAGAATAAACCAAATAATAAATATCCCCATGGCGCGGCATTTCATGATATTATCAATCAATGCTTAACAAACCATGCACCACATTTGGAGTGGTAGCACTCTGTGAGCTCTTTGCATGTGCATAGTAAGCTTATACTTTTCCTCTTCATCTGGAAGCGCCGTATCGTCATAGATACTGTCCTTCTGATTTCGTAAGAAGAATATTCCTGAAAAATGAAGACAATGTAATTTCATTCAATTATTGCAAGTAAACCAGTTTTTTTCGATAAGAGCATTTAAACATGTAGCCATGATTTTTAAAATTGCACACCATTTTCCACACAAAGTCTTCATTTAAGCGGAAAAGCTTGACTTTATGGGATTTTGGAGTTTCATTTAGAATTCATTCTCGCATCAAATGCAGAATTGGATATGCGTCACATCCCGCATTCCCTCATTTGTGTAAAGTAAAACATATTGTTGATGTAGCGCCGCTAAATAGGAGCATTATGTAAATACCCAATAGTAGTAGTAGTTCTATGTTGAATCAACAAGACTATTTAAACTTTGACTGCAGCAAGACCACACCCCCCCCCCCCCCCCAGAGCTTCTTAATGATTTATAATCGATTTATGTAATGATAAATGTTTTTAACAAGTGCTTGAACCACCACAACGCTCGTCCCCCCTATGAGACGCAATTAGATGTTGTCTGACAAATGGTCTCGTGGCCACGTCAGTTTTGGTTTTGGTTGTTGTGTTTGCTATTGAGGCTTAGAACCAAATTCAAATATTATAATTTTTTTTTTCAAACCAGTTGCTCAAAAAAAATACACAGAATTCTTCTAGACAAACCGTTGGTTGCTAGAAGGGATTGGTTTAGGTCAGAGCGCCACTCGAAAAAGACACAAGAAAGCACAAAGAAATAATAAGTTTTTATTTAGCAATATATGGATGTTTACACATTTAACGTTTTAACGTTAAAAAGGTTGAGTACAACTAGCAACAGGGAAATGGTTGGGTATGTTGGGGTAAAATTCTGCACAATAGTTGTGGAATTTGTGCATAATCTGAGCTGGAGTAATGATTTATAGTTTGCCCAAGGTTGTGTAAAAATTAAACATGCGAGATTTTACTCAGCCTACCAAACACGTTCCCTACATTGTACTCAACTTTTTATTGTGTAAACCCTTTGCTACAATTGACATGTTCGTAATAACGTATTCATTATTAAGAGAGATTCAAATATAAATGTGTATTTCATTCAGGCATCAGCACGCACATTCAGACAATCAGGTCCGTATTAAAGCTTTTTGGACCTGTTTCATAATTAAGTTCCGTATTTGAAAGCATTCGTGTGGTGCGAACCCTTATGTCCCTTGGAACCAGGATCGAGGGCCTAAAGTTTATGCCAGCCCTTGAAGCTTAACGCTTCCTGGTGAAATAAGGAAATGATTTCACCGAATTCTCTTTGTAACATATAATATAATTATTTTTCCTGCCTTAAGCATAACAAAGGGGGCAACGGAAAGCCAAAACCAAAACCAAAAGCAAATAATGTTGTCGGTGTTTCTATGAATGTTTAGAAACACAAGATGAAACGTGCCGGAATGGCGTGGATGTGGTTGTCAGCCGGAAACGAAAGTTAGCAGTTACAAGTATATTGATAGTGTTTGATCTCCGGGTTTGATCGTATTATTATACTAGGAGGACGATTAAAATTATAGGAGCAAGGTGATCTGATATCCGTGCTATGACATATGGTTTCTCTGCGGGCATATAATTTTAACTATGCCCCAAGTCAATATTTGTTTTATATACAGATTGAATCTTTGTTGTCATCTGATTGATTATAAGAACATAGTTTAGTAATTAGTAAGTTCATGATTTCCCTAAATAACGATCCCACACGACGACGACCAGGGTGAGCAATGTACTTGATTGGCAGGTGCTCAGAATTCGACTCCCGCTCTACAGAAGTAATTTACAATTATAAACTGGCCATAACACCTGCTTAGAACTGTATAATTCATATAATGAGACTTCAAACGTTACGATTTATATCTAAAGTAGGAGCGGGTTATGGCTCGATTTCTCACAACACAAGCTAAAATTTCAGTTAACAAAACTCACGTGACTATCATTTTTTGCCACAATTGTGCACTTTGCACTTTGTGCAAAGTTATGTAACACTGAAAGCAACTGTCATATGAGTACCAAAGTTATCATTATAAAACATAAAAATACACATTAACTTCAAAATGGCGGCCGTTTTTTTCAAGATGGTCGCCATTTTTACTGAAATCCCCGCCACTTTATGATGAACGTTAATATTACAAGAATGTATTAAAGACACTATCAGTGATTTGAAAAATGTTTGGAATTTGCAGGAATAGCTTCAAAGTGAAGGATAAGTCTGTAGAATTCGCATAAGTTACCTTTTCCAACTGAAGAATTGACAGAAAAGGAAGAAAACGGCAGTGTTCCAAGATACGATTCCCCATTCAATTACGTGTTGTAGTAAGTGTCCGAACGGACAGTAATGACTAAAATTTCCGATTCTGTCCTTATTAGGTTGCTTCTGGTCTTATCATTTGCAGGGTATGTTAGGATACCTGTACTTGTTACATACATGCAAAAATCTGATTTTTGATTTTTTCGATTTTCTGATTAAGCAAATCACTGATAGTTTCTTTAATTGGTCATGCAAGCAAAAAGTATCACATAACCACAAATGTTGTGTCTTATCAATATGAAACATGAATACATATACTTGTAAATTCAAAATGGTTTTCTTTGATTTCAAGATGGCTGCCATTTAAAAAAAAGTCACCACCGAGGTTTAAAATCCCGCAATCTGAAGAGGGCTATCAGACCCGAGGTTCACAGACCTTCCCTAAATGTCTTTAATTTCATTTTTCAGAGACATTAAAGCCTGTTAAAAATGTTCATTAAAATAACAGGATTTTGACTGGCAGCTGGGACTCACAACAGTTAAAACGACGTTTTTTTACAGGTATTTGCACGTTTCGAGTCCCTTTTGCAGTTATTTGCACGTTTGAGTCCTGGCTGACAGTTAAAACAGCTTAAAACGCCGTCTTTTTAAGAACATTTTTAACAGTGCACCGTTACCTCAGTTCAAAATGAGACGCGTACTTCTCAAATGCATTGGCTTAGCCGTGCCTTCCCATCAGTTGAGCCCTATTTGCCCTGAGCAATGCTTCCGCCAAATGGAGCACGATCAAAAGTAAAGTCCCCATGTTTTTCTGAGCGTTCGCTCCGAACTGGGATTAATGGCCTCACAAAAATACTCGCCGCTCACAACCACCTTACCGGGGACAGGCTTGGAACAGAAAGTGGGATGCGGAATTGAGGGGGTATAAGCCTTGGCGAGAGACGGTATTAGATTCTGTAATGACCATCTCGCCAGTAGGCTCTTGGATGGACCTATCCTAGGAAGCCACCAAGTGCACCATATAGACCTTGGCGGACATTTTGCTTGTATGGCTAGATCTGTTCCGAGCAGGAGTCATATTGTGGCTAAGGCTCAATAACGCCACAACATGATCGGAAATCAACTGGACTAAAAAGGAAAAGAGAGATCGAGTGACCAGGCAACAAATTCTTCTGATACGAGAGGCTTGGAGAGGCTTAGCCCTTCACAATGGTCCTGGAGCTGTCCAAGGCAAAAAGACCATAATGGCTCTAAACGCAGGCCAAACAAGTGTACGAACAAAATGCAGTCCAAATATGCCCTTTCGGCAATGTTACGGGCCCCAGCCCGGTTTCTCACAGGGTGACTCCGCGCCACAAAGGCATCAGTCTCCTAGAGTATGAAGTAGGCAAGGGAGGTAATTTAATAGGGGTCGTAAAAGGGGCCAGGGCCCGCGTAGCAGGGGCAAAAGAAGCAGGATCAACCCCAAGATAACATGATGGGATGGGTGGCCGTGGTACTCAGTACCCCTATTAAAGGTGCAACGAGAGATTTCAAATAGCAGGTGTCCCTAAAGAATGGAAATATTCCGATTTTTGCCTGATGTTCAAGCTTTCCATCAAAAATATCCCCTCTGAAAGGATTAGTAAGTGAGAAAAGTTATATTGAATAAGCAAATCAAAATCACCGTGTTCTCTCTTTTAAGTCATGTTTAGCAAAATACAAGGGAAACAAATCTTTGAGTGTCAATCTATATGAAATTACTATTATGACCACAATATTTGGGTGCCTCAAAATCTTAGTTGCCAACCTTAAGTAGTTGGTGACTATCTCCGAAGGCTTCCGCCTCCTACCGTGTGTGGGGGGGGGGGGGGGTGGTTGCCTTTTGGCAGGGATTACGCCGAGGTGTGACAGCATATATCCTTAGAGTAGTGGGGTCTTGAGGTATAAGCCAAAGATTATGTCTGGATTCTCGTCACACCCTCCAGTGAATAGTTCGTACTCCTCTTCCTACAGAGGGGAGGCGCGACGAACATCTCCGACAGGAGAGTGAGAGTAGAGGTCAAGCGCGCTAGCGAGCTATGTGAGGTGCCGAAGTGGATTCAGCACAGCTTCTACTCCACTCTTTCCTAACTCCAAAGCAATCGGGGGAGAGGAGGCCTATCGGAATCTCAAGGAATGTCACGAGGTTCGTCGCGTCAGAGCAGTCGAGCGCCCTCCTGTGGGGTATACAGGGCTGGGAGAATGATGGGAGAGTACGTTGAGGACTGTCGTTGTGAGTTTTCCATGATGGATGCGTTGATGGAATGCAGAATTAAAGATTATCGTTTAACCATTAAAATAGTGTGTCGTTGTGAATTCTCAGTGGTAATGATCCGAGGAGCATCGCCAAAATTGGTGAGCGATTACGGGCAAGATACTGGTTACAGTCAAACAAGCTTATTCCTGAACCCTTTCTGTGAACTTTGGATTGAATTCTACATGAGTACAACATGGATCGGGAACGTTGGCGGTGTACCGCGATGAACGAGTTAGGTGAGCAACATGAAGTCTGCACAGGACTTAGTTTGGATTACAAGGAAAAGCCTCTGGATGTATTACAGATTTATGATACGGACTTTTAATATGAACATGAAATGGATGGCGATCAGACAGAGACTGTGGAGCTGAGTACGAGGAACCATGCAGGGACATCGACGTGTAAATAATTTTAACCTTTCGTGCACCCATGACAGAATCGGGTCTGACGCAGCGGCAGATCAGTGAGGTGAAAACGCCTTGAGGAAGGCCTGGAATACAGGCGAGCGGAGGCGGACTTTCTTGTGTAATATCATGGCATGGAGTATTCAAATTTCAAGTTGGAACTGAACAGTTTTTGCTAGTTTGGAATGAACGTGGGAGCTTGTAAATAGCAAATTGACCACGTCTTCCTTATGCACGAAAATGAAATAGACATAAGTGCACTGTAATGGAAAACTCTAAAAGGATTGGAACTCGTCTAAAAAAGCTGCACCGGACAGAAATGGTTGTTTTGGGACTTTTACGTGCATCTCAACTGTCCTCACCAAAAATGAATCACTGACACCTTCAAGCCATTGCAGTTTAAACGTATCTGAGCATACTGACCAGACTGCCATTCCAACAGTTTTGAAGACAGCGTCCGTGGAGATCCAGCATACGATAACGATGCAGGACAGTCCGATATCACTTCCATTGTGAACTAAATTTATTGTGGAACAATGGAAAAAGCGAGTCCAAGCCCATGGCAAATAAAACTAGTAAATAGGAAGTAAATTTAAAGTTCATGACGTCATTTTTATTTTGACAATTCGCATGCAAAAGTACTGCAGCCATTTATTTTTGCGATGCATCTTTTGTAGTGTAAGACCAGTAAATTATAAGGATTTAGGCCATCTTCATGCATATGCAATTTGAACAGCATTTTGTGACTTTGTGTTTTACCGATCGAGTAACCATTTGATGTTCCCTTTCAGTATGGTCGTTGACTGCATGCAAAAAGATTTGAACATGATAATGCGAATGAGTTCTTCTGCCTCGATGTAAATCGCTCATGCTAGGAATGCTGAACCAAATTTTTGAAGAAATTCGTGTACTTTTATTAGGATCCTAGAGCTTTAGTCTTGCGGGGAAAATTGAAAGCCGCGGTTTTTGATTGAGAAAAAAGGGATTTTTTTTGATGTTTTGGAAATGATGCGAAAGCTCCCGGCTGGGACCGATGGAGAGTTATTTTGTCAAGTCTAAATGTGTAAATGCCTATATATCTTAGGGTATTTTAATGCCAGGTATAAGCAACATTACCACTGTACGAGATCGCCAAAAAAGTTATGTGACCACAGTGATTTGTTACATGACGTCACTAAAAAGTAAGCGCAGTGATAGTCTATTGTGTAAACTTTGAAAGTTGGGCATTTGTACGATAGAGCCATTTGGGAACTTCACAAGTTGTCCTACCATTTGTTTGTAATGTCCCCTCAAATATGGAAAGAGGCAATGTTTACGGGTGGAGATTTTTTCTGAGAAGCCATCCCATTTGCCGCGTTCTCCATGACTTGTCTTGTTTCGTGTGAATAAATGTTGTCTGTAAAAAAGCGATTTTTAAAAGAAATCGTTAGCCTGCCCCTCGGCTAGCTTGAAGCAATTGAGCGCTGTAGGATGTGGTATTGTGATTGTATTTTCAACTTTTCACGTTTGGCATTTTTCAAATTTAGCAGTGTATATCATTCCGGGGGGGGGGCACTTGTATTCAAAGGTGAATATGATGCGTGAACAAGAAATCACATAAAAAAGGTGTCTTTTTTCCAACAGGCGATGTACGCGCGTACATCGTTTAGGGTGTCAAAAACAGCAAAATAAGGAAAAAAGGGTATGTTCCACGTTCCAAGAGTAGGCCCCTAATATGCCACAATCTGACGATTCATGACTGAGGCGAACAGATCCACGTGTGGACGGTCCACCATCTAGAAGATTGGGCGGCAAACTGCAAAGTAGAGCTGCCACTCCACCGACGGCTCTCTGACTTATGGCTGTGTCTGGGATTAGGGACCCTCCTGGGAGACTGTCCGCAAACCATTGTCCACTCCCGAAACACGGGAGGCGATCAGCCCGATGTCTCAATCTCGGCGATGTCTCAATCTCGGAACCACCCGAATAGCCGAAGAATCTCCCTGCATAGGCTGAGACTGATTACACCCCCTTCCTTGTTATATGTCACCACCTTCATATTGTCGCAGCGGACAATAATTACCTTCCCCCGACCACGGGGAGTCAGTGCCGCAATGCCAGAAAGACGGCGAACAACTCGAGGACATTTATGTGGTGATGAGCCACGGAGGTTGGTCAGCGGCCTGCCCCCGAAGAGATAGGTGAGCCCCCCCAAACTTAAACGCATCCGTCGTCAGAGTGTTTAAAAGCATCCATTGTCAGGGTGTTTGATAGGTCATAGGTAGGCTGAATGGAACTCCTTGTCTCATATGAAGGAAAAGTCCACCATTGAAGGTATGAGGTAACCTTCGTCTTCCTGGGGGAGGAAGGTGGGGTGTTTACCACTGCCAACAAGTTTTTCATCCGGGTAGCTAAAACACAAATTTGAAACCTAATGGCTGCATCTAATATTGGGGACCATCATTTGCTTTCATTTTAGTGCAAAATAATCTGTCACGCCACCTTACCTTTGGTAGTGGAAGACAAGACTCAGTTTTGGAGGAAGGGGATGGTTGCCACCTTATAATATATTTCTTTTTCACTTCTATCAATATATATATGATTTATGCACTTAATACCTCCTGTGTATGTTACAAAACTTGATTTTCCTTTCATAATCACCCAAAAAACCTAGCAAAATCACACATTCCTGTATTTTTAACTCAAAATAGAAATTGGCTTATTTTTAGCAACAATCGGAGAAATCAAGTTTCCCATGATTATTACTTCATTAAACATTACTAATGACGTCAAATGGAGGACTATTGAAACGTTTTTGATATCAATGGAAAAAGGAGACTTATACAATCCATCTGTATCAAAATCAAAAGGGTCAGAGGCTTTGTAACTAAGAAATCCGAGGTCTTAACCAACACCTTTAAAATGGTTCAGGGGGACGAAGTTTAAAGTACAACTTCATGCAGATAGTGCATACTATATTGAAAATCAAGGAAGGGTGCTTTTGATCGTTTTTCCTATATGCTAATTGTGTTTGTTGACCCCAAAAACATTGGTATAGACACCTCATTTGTGCTTTTAGACCAAATGGTTGAGGAGTTATGATCCATGATATGGCTTATAAATGTCATTGACCTTTGACCTTGAATATCTGATCAACGCAGCTGCCCGAAGGCCGGACAATTTTTTTCATAATAATTTGCATATAGCCCTACAAGAATATACAAAAAGTCCTTTTATTAGAATTTTTTCAAGGTTGAATCGCATATGGCCCCTACTACATTGAAATTGTGCGCATACCCTCGAATTTGGTGTACATTGTCCCTTTCATGTTTACCGCTGGCCGGATATGCTCGCGCATGCCGACTCCCGGGGACGCGTAAACAGGGTCTCTGCCACTGATCTCTCTGCGTCTATTTATAGCACAGTGTGAATGTTTTGACTAAAGCGTTTCCAACATAGTGGGTTGCGCTCAAGTTGTTCACGACCTAGAAGAAGTAGAAGCACGCCTATAGCTACGGCTTCTGTGGCTAATGGCAAGCCTTACCGCTGTGCAGGCTTTAGATGCGCCTGTTTCAGGACCCCTTCTGAGTCACTACCAATCATGGCACCACCCTTTGTCCTTGGATATTCCAGTGCCTCCGAGACTGCTTTCAGTACTCAGATGGTGCACGTATCCAGACAATCCGAGGGTAAGGGTCCCTTTCCCAAGCCATATCCAACCTTGGTTTTAACAACACACGCGGCGAAAAAGGGGTGGGGAGCTCACCTCCTCAACCGCAGGTTATCCGGCCTTTGTCTACAGCTCAGACTCACCAACACATCAACGTGCCAAAGAACTTTGGGCATGCAGTGTTCCTGGCTCTTGTTCGCCTGGTCAAGGGGAGGTTTCTGACAGTTTGGTGCCACAGCATGACAGTATTCAGGAAGCTGAACAAGGAGGGAGGTACGAAGATTCTTACCCTGTGTAGCGGATGCTCCGTCTCGGTTAGGGGATTTACAGTCTCAACCGACATTGAAGGTGATATTAAGGCTCCTTTGTAGAGTGGCGCCTCCTTCCTTCAGTTTGTCGAAGGATATTCCTCAGGATAGATCGCCTCCCATGTTGATCTGTTCGGATCAATCCGGGAACATCAACTTCCCGTGTTTCTCTCGGAACAAGGATCTCAGGCAGTGGGAAAAGAAGCCCTAGTCCAATCTGATCCAATCTTATCCGTTACGCTTTTCCTCCAATAGTATTAATACCGAGGGTTTTGGAGAAGGCTTCTCGATCCAGCAATAGTCTGATTCTCTTAGTGGCCCTCTGTGGCCCAGACAACCATGGTTAACACGTCTTCTAGACTACTGAGTTTGACGTATTATCACTGACCAGGAAATATTTTAATATTTTTAATCTTTCAGTGGCAGCCATTTGGATTTTTAGTGAGCTCATATTTTGTAGACTACCAAAGGGGAACCCAAACACTAAGTTTTGTAGCTGATTTACCATTTCATCCAACCCAATAGTGGTAACTATGTGATATTTGCTATTAATCGGCGGTCATCTTGGATTTTATTTTGGCTAGCGTTACTTTTGAGTAACGTTATCCATCGCAGGTATGTGTGTCAATTTTGGTACTGCACACTTGTTACAGTTATCTGCTCAGCTATATAGTACAAAACACTAGGGGACGAGAGCATTTTTCTTCTCCACAAAAGGGAGAGGTGCCGATGCAAAACACCAAATGCATTAAAAAGATTGTGTTCGCTATACTATAGTAGGATTTTTTTATTCCTGTCAGTTCATTAAAAGTTTTGGGGCGTGTCGACAATTCCATTCGTTCTGAGAGGTTGTATACTTTACCCAATCAGTATAATAGGAATTCCAAGTCACGATACCGGATAAGATTAAGGCCATAATTAAAAAATGTCCCTTTTCTCACGAAGAAAACATTACAAAGCAAATGCACAGAATAAATTACAAACATCAAACTTCAACAAACTCTAAAGCATTCACATGATACGAGTAAGTAATTATTACTCACCAAAGTTATTTTATGTCAAGTAGGAATACTATAAAATCTGATACGTTTACATTTATTCATCTTGTTCCAGAAATAATATTTGACAGTTTGGTTCAATCATTTAAGTAGTTTAGAGTTTATGTCACTCATAACCAACTACAATATTTACGTGGCCTAATCCTCCTCTTCACCCAGCCTCGATGTCCATGACACTTTATCCGTTCTTTGATTGACGGCAAGCAAAGGAATCGATAGCGTGTCTCACACTTTACGACAATCTATTCAATTGAATCTGGTTGCAAGCCTTAATATTCGATACAAAAAAGTTCATGTAAAATGGTTAAGCATCATATTCTGTTGAACAAAGTTGAGAATTTCCGCTGTTTAGTTGTTTTTTTATCTCAACACATCCCCCTCCATATGCATTCTTAACATCGACCAATATCGTTTCCTGACAGGACTAAAAAAAATCAACTATAGTAGTCTCAACTAGTGGTGTGGCAATAACATTAAAGCATTGTCTCCGCTAGGGCAAAAGTCACAACCCCGAAACGAAGTAATATAATCTCTTACACAGACTATTCATCCAACCCAATACGCACGGCTGGTACTATAAATGCATGCGTTCATCTGTGCCTCGGCTCGGCTGGTACTTAGGCTAAACTACATTTTTATAAATTAGGTTTCTTATGCTACACAATACCTGGAAATTTTTAAAAACAAAAGGCAGGTTTCATTTGCGTAATTTCAATATAAAACATGGCTGAACGTAGATGCTCCTATAGTAAATTAGAAATTTTTCAATCTTGTATACACCAATAGAACTAATTCTCAGCCTCATACTTTCCACGGGGATATTTTTGATAAAAAGCTTCACATTAGTGCAACATCAGAATTTTCACACTTTTAGGACATCTGTTATGTGAAATCTCGTTGTACCTTTAAAGTGAGCTATTCATAAATTGTGATAATAAATCTATAATAGCCTATAAATCTATAAAAGACAACAATGAAACAATAAAGTAACAAAAGAAATTACAGATTTTAAAGGAATTTGCATGAACAGAAGCACGCAAGTTAGATAATTATCAAAAGACTTAATCAACAGGTTATGTAAAATCACGGGGAAAAAATGTTGGGATCCCGCTACACATCTACTGCACATTTTGGATATAGGGGCGCCCCCATTTCTTGTCAAAAAGCCTTTTCGCATGTTTGCATTGATTTGCATGTGTTAACCCTTTACCTGGACCCGTGTTGGGCAATTTCCTGAGCCTCCCATATCAAGAATTTTATCAGTAAAGATTGTCCTGTTGTTATATCAGCCACATCGATGTTGTGGGCAGACCAGATGATAACATGTTACAGTGTCTAGTGCCTAGTGGGCGAGACATTTTGTCTAGAAATCAAGGGCAGGTTCCAGACTTCTAGCCCAGATTCCCAGCCTAAAAAATAATTAGCCTAAAACAGTTTATTTGTGTGTAATCTAGTACTTTTATAAAACGCCTCCGGAGTGGTTATTTTCAAATGGCTTAGGTTGCACAACTGAAATGTAAGAAAGTCACATCATAGTTGTGTAATTTCTTATAAACCCTCACACTGGTGTATGATCTCCTTTTTTATGTTATAATTTTAAAGGTTCTCGTTTTATGTTACCATTAAAACGAAGACATTTGGCTGAAAATTAAAAGGGAAAGAAAGGTTGGGAATGACTGATTTCGACCTAAAACTAGGGCCCTATAGGTGGCTATTATAATATGCGTTGGTATAAAAGTCCCAATCTGTTCATTTCCGCTGTTTCAAGGGACAGGAGATTTTTGAGGATACGTACACATTTCATTTATCTCAATTTGTACTTGATTGGTTGTAGAACACATACCGAGAACGTTTCGAAGGTTATTGACAAAAAGTAAAAACAAGTTAAAAGGAAAGCAAAACTATGTTTTGAACTTGCCTACTATCGTAATCGTCACCATAGAAAAGCATGCTAGAATGCAAAATCATGCATCATCTTAATGATCTTATTGCATATCGACGGCGTATTTGGCTTATTCACTTCAGTGTGATCTACACTGGTAAGCATTTCAAATATGCAAATACCCGTGTTCGAAAGCAATTTGGGTAGCTTCTTTCTGGAATGTCCCGTGTCTTGTTTAAGGAATTTGTACTTTGGTCGAAATGTGCCTCAAATCTATCGGATTTTAGGAGACTGAAAAAGAGAGAGAGAGAATTACCGATTCAATTCCAGTATATGGTCAAGCTGCTTGATTAGGTGATTAAATGTAGGTCTAGCAGATGGTTCCGATGCCCAGCAGGCCAACATGATGTCATAACTTCGGTAATGAAAGAAAGAAAAATGAATTGGCAATGAATGGCTCTCATATAAATTAAAATTATACTCAACATTACTCGCAACCACCGTTTGTTTGTCAGTCAAATAGAGGAAATCCGGCAAAATACTTTTTTAAAAATGTGGTGATACCTACAAGGTCATAGGTCAAAATGAAATCTACAATGTAAGATTGCATGATAATAATTTCCATATGAGTCACAACTTCACGCAGTCTTCAAAATGTCATACAGTAAACATAAAACATTAGAAAGTGTTTAAAAGGTTAAAACAAAAGATGACATTTATTTTTTTTACTGAATTGTATATATTATCCCTTACGTCCTAGAGGAAAATGACTAGCAACCTGACTCCACCGCAAAAGGGAGGTAGTGGTATTTGTGTTTTAGCTCGATGAGCACTTTCCTCGTAAACCCAAGCGTGAATTTTAAAAGTACAAGCAAGGCTCGTGAGGATTATACTTCATGTAAGACTGCATGAAATAGCTAAGCATGAAATCTGATTATAAGAGGATCAAAGGATTACAAGGATTGTACAGCTTTATTATTCCGTAAAAGAGTCCATACCCTAGTCTAACTCATGAATATCTTACACCAAGGATACACCTTTTTGAGTTGCCTGACCCCAATACAATACCCATCATGCAAATCTTGTAAACATGCTAATGTTGTTTTTAAGTGAAAAGGTCAGCATAAAATAGTGCAGACATTGGTAACCCAACGTGCATGTTCGCTTCTTTTTCAGTTTTGTTTTGTGTTTAGTTGGTTTTCTTGGCTTTGTTTTGTGTTGCTTGTTTTTTTTTTTTAAATTCATTTTTTATCTTACTGAATATCATATCCAACCCGGGGATTCAAATATATTGTTCCTTTGAGAAATCAAACTCATTTCTAAAAAAATTCAATTAATTATAAGAAGAATATAAATCGTTGGCATTTTTTCTTAACCTTTGCACAAATGTATAAATAAACGATTAGCTATTGCTTAAAATTAGATATGCAACTTACACTTGCTTTTGACAGTGCTTGGGTTGAGGCATCCTGTATCCTTCCCGGATATTCCGTATAACGGCCTTGGCACCCATGCCAGGATATGGTCGCGCACCTATATTTAGAAAAGTATTCAATTTTGGTTCTACTAGATTTCAAATTGCCTAGCTCAACCATTTACGCGTTAGTGCCTTAGATTCGCACAGTGATCTTGGCTCTAAGTACTTGTTTCATTTCTGCGCATGCACAAGAATCCATCCAATAATAACAATTGTATTCAAAGGTGAATATGATGCGTGAACAAGAAAACGCGTAAAAGGGTATCCTTTTTCCAACAGGCGATGTACTCATTAAACAGGGATCACAATCATCCAAAATATTGTAATCGGAACTTGGGAAGTAAAGCAAAGCAGATAATAAAGGGTATATTTACGATTCAATGCACTGTGTACTTGTTGAGGGCATCATGAACATATAAAATACTTCTTAAGGGTATGTTTTAGCTTGTTTTTAGTCGGTTAAAAATACGTGTTTAGGGTGCATTTTGAAAGTCCATGTTCACAGCATCAATCTCCAACTACTTTTGAATACAAGTGGCCCCCGGGGTTCTTTGTTATGCATAGCGTTCTTGGTAACCAATCTTCGCATCGTTAGCAACCAATCGGTTGTCCTCTTGAGCCGGCTCTTGTATCTCTCATCTTACAATCGTCATTAGGCTTTCTGTCAGCGTAGATGTAAGAGGTGTGGATGATATTGCAGAAATTTCTTCCCACCCACCACAGTCCACACCCTCAAGTCATAAGTGTTTTGTCGGACGGATGTGTTACCAATTTTACTCAAATTATACTCAAATTTCATTATTTTGACAGCCATAATGGGGGGGGGGCATGATTTAATTTTATGTTAATGCATGATATTATTCAAATCTAATGTAGCTAAATATTAATGATGCAGTTGCTGTTAACTAATGATTTTCCATTTTCCAGTGTGGTTACTTATTTCAAATTATATAATGTCATATTGTATTTGCCTTTATACATGTACATGTAGGTTTTGTCATATTAATTCTATTGTAAGACAGGCAGGAATGTTAAGAACATGTGGCAATTTGTATTTTTGTGTTGACTTGCAGATAGCTTATTTGTAAGGATGGTAATTATGTAATTCTATTATGTTGTGTTGATTTGCAGATAGATCATTTGCAGAGATGACAGGAGAAAATTCTTTTCTGGTTTCTGTATTTTTGGGTTGGGCCTTCCCGATAATGTATTAGGTATAGGTAGCTGGAGGAAACCTCTTTCTCTGCCATTTTCAAAACTTCGTGATTTAGAAATTTGCCAGTTCTCTCATAACCTAACATATCCTTTGACCAATTGGTAGTAATGCAAACAAACGTGCTACGCTTGACAGTGAGGCACTTAAGGCACTATTTTGTCTATTCTCATATTCTTCTGTCCAAGGGTAAATAATTACTTTTCAGGAGCCGCTTAAAGACAGATGGAGGGTGGCTCTCTAATGAAAATCGGAAGCTTGTTCCATAACATTGGACAATGACGTTGAATGATCTGTCACCAAATCTACGCTTGGTACGAAGTATGACAAGGCGCGTAACATCAAACCGTAGCCTTCGCCTAGTGCCACAAGAATTACTATCCAAAACATTAAACAAATTGAAAGACCATCGGTAAACTATAACGGAGCCTGACCGTGAAGAGACTTACACACATAAAGAAGGATTTTGTACTTTTAATAGGCAACCAGCGGAGAGTGATCAACAGTTGTGACGAACTCTGGCACGAGCACGACCGCATGCAAATGCTGGAGCCTTTTGAAATCTAAATTTGCTTGTAATGTGAACCTTATAACCAAGTTGACAATCATTAAAACATACCAATTGTGATGATTTCCCAGAGCAGTATTCCAAACGACCACACGTCGCTTTCCATTGTGTGCATGTCATCAACCAAGCACTCCAGTGCAAGCCAACGTATTGGAAGGGGTACCTATAAATACAACAACATTGTTTTACCATTGTTTACCTCCAATAATAAAATTAGATTAATTATATATATCTTCTTCTAAAGTATTTTGGTGTTGAATATTGGTTTAAAGGTGCATTTCGCGATCCACAACCTCGTCCCCAGACTTGCCTTAAAAAGTTGAGATTTTTATATCATCTGAACAGTTAGACTTAGTAATTCATGGTGTACCTAATCTTACGTGTAAATTCGGTCGTATCTGTAAGAAATTCGCAATTTGTATTTTCTGTACAGCAAAGTGGCCTTTGGGACTCCTGTGAAACAAGGAATTGCTCAGAACACAAAACCGCAACATCGCAATCAACTGACATTTTGTGAATAAGCTTTTCTCGCGGATATCTAGTGAAACATAAAAAAGAAGGTGATGGAGTCACAAAATGCACCTTTAAGCACTTACATCAGATTTGCGTTCGTATTCTCTGCAGTCCTCAATGTCTCTTGCAAGTCCGAAGTCAGACACTTTACATGTCAGATCTTTTCCAAGAAGAACGTTCCTGGCGGCAAGGTCCCGATGAATGCACTGAAATGTTGTCAGGTTTTGAAAACAAACAAAAAAAAACTAGGTGTAAACTAGGTGAAACCAACCATCCTATTTTTGATATAAGCGAATTGAAACGAAATAATAACACGTTTAATGTGAAAAACATGTCAAATGTGATAAATTTTTGTGACACCCAATTTTAAAATCAATGTCCTGAATTATACCATAGAAATCACTACAAGTCTCTTTGCCTGAGTTGCAACAAATATTGGTAACTTTGCTAGGTCTATGAATGGTCTAATTTTGGAACAAACGTAACTCTAACACCGTTTAACGTACATTAATGGGGTTTAAAGAGAAGATCCGTGGAACATTTCGGAGAAAAACATGTTCTTGGATTTTTGATTGGTTGTCTTGGCATCCGGAAGCCAGACAATAAGCACTTTTACCTGAATTGCTTAAAACGAATGAAACTTCAAAAACCAGAAGACACGATTTTCTAGAGCTTAGACGTCTTAATATCTGTACCCATTTTTATTTACGTTTACCAGATTCAATTGAATAGATTGTCGTACAATCTGAGACATACAATCGATTCCTTTGTTTGGAGACAATCAAAGAAGGGATAAAGTGCCATGAAAATCGAGGCCGAGTGAACCTCTTAATATTAGGAGGATTAGGCCACGTAAATATTGTAGTTCGTTATGAGTGACCAAAACTTTTAGTACTTAGATATATGATTGGACAAAGACGTCAAACATTATTTCTGGAACAAGACGAATAAATGAAAACCAGCGTAAAAGAGGCTTAAACGTATTAGATTTTCTAATATTCCTTAGTGACGAAAAATACCGAATGAAGGAAAATGCATGCAAGCAGTTGTTGATATAGAAAAATCACACTGGAAAAACAACAACATATGGAGTATTGAAGTTCCTGATGTGGTTGTAAAAATGGTGGCGGATTCTGATAGTGGAGATTTTCCCTCTTCCAGCAATAATAACAAATACATTTTGGCGAGTATAATTACTTATTCCTATCATTTTCTTTTCTTATATGTTGAATGCTTCAGTTTGTTCAAGTTTGTTGTTTGGAATTTATTCAGTGCATTTGCCTTGCATTATTTTCTTCTTGAGAAAAGTGACATTTTTTAATTCTGATCCGACATCGTCACATTAGAATTTCTATTGAATTAGTGGGTAAAGCATACACCCTCTCAGAACGAATGGAATCGTCGACACGCCCCAAAAACTTTTAATGAACTGACAGGAATAAAAAAATCCTACTATAGACCGTATTCAATATGACGTCAGTCACCAGCCATGTTGGTGGACAAGATGCATACATTCCAGGACTACAATACATTCAACTGTCAATCGATCCATGTTTAGCGATTGCACAGGGATCATTGACAGGTGAATGTATTGTAGTACTGGAATGCGTCTAATTTGTCCACCAACATGGCTGGCTATTGAATACGGTCTATAATTCCATCTGTTTGAATGCCTTTGTACTTCTGCAAAAGCCAGGTGGTGTAGGTTGCACGCAGGGCAGTCTTGGATGCGGTGTCTAAGATTGGTTTTCGTTTCCCGTTGGGTATACCTAGAGAAGCCAGGCAATTGCAAAAGTGGTTTTGTAGATACTTCTGCTTCCAACTTCTATGGGAAAGTAGAACACAGTCCACCCTCTGTTCTCACATCGGTTACTAGGTATTGGTATTTACATTTTTCCTGGCATATGCATTGGCTATGTTGTCCTCTGATGGGACCGTCAGCTCGATAAGAATGACGTTCTTGGTAGATCTTGACTAGGTGGTGATTTCAGGCGGCTTGGCAGTCTCTACAATTTCCGGAGGAAACACCATTCGAGTGTGCTCCTCATCCATCAGGAATATCGAGTCATTTGTTTTGGTCAGGATATCTTTTACTTCATGCTTTCGTAGTGGTAGTGCTGGGTTCCTGTATGCTGTGCCGTCTGCTGTATGGAATGCGATGGTGGAAATAAAGCTTGAGGGTTGTTGTGTTGGTACCTTCTCTTGTTGACTTCTTCGATATATGGTTTTATCTTCCATTCTCTAGCAAATGGTCACAACAAGTTGAGGAAGTGATGCAGAGTACAATTTTGGTAGTTGCACAGTTGACGCAGTCCTAAGTTGGTATTGCCTCATAGTCTTATGTTTGAAGGTGTTGGAAGTAGATCATGGATGGCATTGATCTGAAATGACAAAGGTTCAGGGGCCCACACAGCGTATTACGAAGGGGGGATTTTCAATTGCGATATTCTCGAAACACGTATGAAGCCGACGACAGACACACACACACACACACACCCACACCCCCCCCACACACACACACACCTACATGTCTTGGTTGTTTATGCACTTTATCAAAACACCTGAGAGAACATTGACCTTATTAGAGGCTATGAAAGCCATTCCATCTGCAATCTGCCTGGCGAACAGTATCAGCTGCGTCTGCGTCAGTGATGACTGTATGTCCCGCTCTCTGGTGTAAGCATAATCATACATTTGACGACTGTTTTTCAAAAACTCTTTCAAGTTTCCATTTGCCATGTACTCAAGTATGATGTAGTATGGCTCTGTTCAAAAATAAAGATTCAATGTAATATTGACACTTAGGCATCATCATATTCATTCGTAATATTTTTTCATCAAAAGTAATTCTGATGAAAATCTTTATTCAGAAAATGGACAACACCACAAAGTTGAGTATTTGCATCTTATTATTATAGCCACGGTGGCTAAAATGCAAATGAAATTTGAAAAAGCATAATATTATCTGTTATTATAGATGATGTGACATTTGTTTATGTTTATAGCGCCCCCTGTTGGTGTAAGAGAGAAACTGGCAGGCAAAAGCACCTATACTTTGCATGGGGAAATTCTGTTTTTTGCTGTAACTTTTGTTTCGAATTAAATAATACTAACTTTCTTATCAAGCATAATAAGCTAATGCTACCAGCTGCATTTTGTGACCAATTTAGATCAGGAAAGATTCTGCAAGTAATTTATAACCAGATTTTATGTGGTCTGTCACAGAAACTACTGTAATATTTTCCTGCAAGAAAACAACAGAGGGCGTCCTGAATGTCAACAAGTAACGTCATAGGTCACATCATCTATAAGCTTAACTACAAATATCCATTTTGTGCTTCAGGATATATAAATACCTTTTTCCGTGCACCAGCCTAATAAGCCAACTATATGAGGATGAGGTTTGAACTTCTTCATTAGTTCCAATTCCTGCAAAAAATTGCTCTTCTCAAAGGTAGATGCACCTTCTACAAACACAAAGCATTTGATGTTGAAATCATTAAAACAACTAAAATGTAGATTCTATGTACTAAACTTCTTTAAAACTTGATATTTCTAGTATGAAGTATTTTCAACCATTAGTAAATTTCATTCGGTGAGTTAATTTTGCAGAGTAAGGTTTGATTTTAAGAGCAAACTTATTTCTTACGGATTATGTTATATACTGCCCGTCAACAAATGCTCCCTTTTGTCATAGCATATTTTCACACCACACAACGTGTATGCCTGTGTCTGCTCATGTTGCTGCGAAAATCGTTCTTATAGCGTGAACCGCGGGCCGTAGATAGGGTACACTGTATTTGTTGCGTGCCTAGACTGTCACAAGGATTATTCTTGATGAATTTGAGTTCAGTAGGATCATGTTTATATATTTCGACCTTTAACCTAGAACTTTGACCTTCGAGACTGTAGATATTTTTGAAGGTATTTTTGTGTATCCTTGGTGTAAGACTTGATGAAAGAAATCATTTAAGCCTATACGGATTAAAGCCCATGAACCCATTCAACTCTATACATGTGTATATTGATTATTTCGTGCAGAAATTACATGAAGGATTAATCGGTATTTTTGACTCAGACTGGTATGACCCCCCCGTAATGACGTTTGATCAAAATTCTGAACACCCCCATAGACACCAACTAATGTCGAATCACATAACGTAACCATGTCACCAGCACGGGTTGTTTGTAGAAGAAATTACTTTCTTTAGCAAAATCACACTTTCGACCCCTGTGACTCCAAGATGGCCTTGGCAGGAATCAACGTCATGTGATATGTGACCTCTTAACGACTTTCAATGATATTTCTAACATGTTTAGATTGTCATATTATCATTTCTGACAAATTCCAGCTCATTAGCTTTTCAAAAGGTTGACTTTTGAGTTTTTAATGACCTTAAGTGACCCCTTAATGACCTCAACTGAATTGTATGGTATTTGAATATACATCTGTCATCAATGTACTACCTTGTATATAGTAGGTATAATATTTGAAGGTATTTTTGACTCAGGCCGGAAATGACCCATTATTGACGACCTTCGATCAAAATCTGTAAATAACCCATAGACACCGACTAATGTTGAGTCACATGACGCAGCCATGTAACTATCACAGTTTGTTTGTAGAAGAAATTACATTTTAAAGCAAAATCATACTTTCGACCAATGTGAGCGTTTATGAACTTGGCAGGGATTGTCATGTGATATGTGCGAGCTGAGACAGCGGTTGGTCACTTGGTGTAAGTATAAAGATCATTTTCGTCTAATTTCAGCTCAATATGCAACCTCACCTGCAGACTCCACCCTGCAACGGGCAACGACCCAAATTGTAGATGTCCACGTAATCAATGTCTACAACCCACCTAACTCCCGGCTTCAAGCAACTTCTCTACCTACTTATGGTGCACCTTGCATCTGCGCTGGCGATACGCTGGAATACAAATCCTGACGGATCCACCCTAGAGGACTGGGCTTCCAAATCTGGCGTACAACTCTTGTACGGCCCAAGCAACCAGACAGTTTCTACTCTGGAAAGTGGAACACAACTTCAAATCCTGACCTTTCATTTGTAAATATGGATGTCATTTCTGTACACCGTATTGTTCCCAACCGCTTTCCGAAGTCTCAACATAGCAAGGCTGTCCTGAGCGATCAGTGATGGCATAAGTCTGTACTATCAAACCAGTAAAAGGTGGAACTGACGCAGGGCAGACTGGGACCAGTTTGAGATCCTGGTGGATTCAGAAGTGCCCAAACTTCCGAAACCAATCTCCTCCAACTTGGACAATTCTTACACAGCACTATGTAAACTCTTCATTAAGATAGCAAAGAAGGCCATCCCACGTGGCTGTCGTCGCAGTTACATCCCATCCTACGACCATCTCAAAGTGAGGAGTGATTCTGTTGAGAAGCATTGAGTTGTAGATCTTAGAGGCCAGTGGAGTGGTGACAGTGTGATTCTTCTGTAGTTTGGGGTTGTTGGAGGTCGCCTTTATTTGGTAGAGGAATAATGAACGATGTTGAAAAGGCAGCTGGTTTGTTTCTCATGTAGGTGTTTTTACAAAATATTAACAGTTGATCATGGAATAGTCGATTATTCAAGATTACTGCAGGAATGTTGTCGGGACCAGACATTGTTGGTGTTGTTCAGTTTCTTCAGGCAGATCTGAAGATCCTCTATAGCGAAAGGTCCAGTCTGGATTGGGAAGGTGTCTGCTATCTTGTGATTGAAGAAAGGTTCATCAATGTTAGTTCTGAACTGGCTTGCCAAGTAGAGAAGCTGGAAAGGCATGTGTCAAGGGGCTCTTCAGTTGTTTCACCTTTTATTCTTATCAGTCATCTCCCTCAGGGCCTCCCAGGCAGCAGCATGCTTGTTTTCAAGATGTAGAGTATCAAGTGCTTCAGCCTTGGACTTAACATGCTTCTCAAGCACCAGAGTGTAAGCATCATCAAGTGCAGCCTTAGCAACATCAAAGTACGGTGCTTCTTGGCTGCAGACTTCATGTTTTCTCTGGCTTTGCTGACTTTGTCATTTGAGGCAAAGGCAGTAGTCTTCTTCTTTCTTCTAGGTAGCATCTCCAATGTAATTTCTTTGTTGGCTGAAGTGAAGGCATCATATACTGCGCTGGAGTTCTTGTCTTCAAGCTCATCAACAAGAGTGTTGTTAAACCTGTTATGTACCGCTACAGTATACTGCTCACAAAGCTTTGTATCTCGCACTACCTTCCTCCAATCAAATGTTTTCATGGAATCTCTTGGAGGGGGTTTACTCTTACGATAACATATCCGGCTCCTACGCGAGACAATTCTATGATCAGACTTAACAGCTTCAAAAGTGTTGTAGGCTCTTGAGTTCTTAATGCTGTTAATCCACTTCTTTCTGAGTAGAATGTAGTCCAGTTGGACAAGTTCCAATTTGGGCGACGGTGTGTCCACCGTCTACTTGCTTGGTTTTGGAATCTTGTAACTGTTAGTGGCAACAAGGTTAAATTGTTCCATGAAGTCCTTCACGTATATTCCAGTTCTGTTGCAAGTGAACAGCGCGTCTTCAGCCTGAAGTTCAGGCCCAAGCTTAGCATTGTAACCTCCGGGGATGTACAGAAGATTATGGGCTGGAACTGTACAGGTGGCAGTGAAATGTTCATGGTAAATGTGGGAGACAGTTCCATCTGAATAGTCGTTGTGAGGGCTGTTTTTTCAGGATTACTGGTCAGTGTAAGCTTCAGGATGCGCTCATTACAGTTGACAATGTTGGCACATGGCTTGAGAGCCTTTGGTGATAAAAGAAATCCCACACATCCTGTAGCTGCATTTCTCTTGTTCTCCAGGCAGAGGCTGTAATAAGTACATAGCCGTGGATATTCCCCTGTAGTAGAGGTTCATTGTGCCCAATGCGATGTTCTTGTATACAGATGACATCAATATCATACAATTGTGCTTCATGTTCGAGTAATTCTTTCTTGGCTGTTGTTGATAGTGTCTGTAACAAAGTTGTCCATGTATCTTTTGTCAATATCAGGGTTGGACCGTCCAGTAGGCTTTAGGACCAACCCAATGTTGATTCAGGAGGCACAGACTTTGAATCAGGGGATTTAATCCTGGTGCTAGGTTGTAATTCATCTTGTCAATTAGCTAAATGGTAGCTGGGATTCCCTCATTGGGTGACCTTTGACCTTAGCTTAAAGCGGCACTGGCACATTTTCACAAAATACGAAATTTCTTCAATTTGCTCGCAAATGATAGTCTTGGCCATTGGAAGAATACAGATATATCTTATACATAAAATAACATACCCAATAACAGATAGGGGCATTAATAAGCAACAAAATGTCTTTTACATGAATATCTTAGACTCGTACTCATTGATATTAAAACCACAAAGGTCAGAGACCGGTCAAACAGGGTGGACGCCGTGGGAATCAACTCCAGCGTGTGTTTTCTTGTATTAAACGCCATCATTTCCGTCATCTGCTGAATAATTGACTCTGGAGTCATTTATTATAAAATCTTTCTGATTACCCATAAGGGCGCTGATTTGGGCTTAATCATTTCAGGCGAGGGCTAGTAATGTACATTAAAGCTTTAAAACCATACACAACTATCAATTTTGAAAAATTTTGAGGGCGGACTGTTTTTCAAATGTGCCAGTGTCTCTCTAAACTAAACGATGGCAATGTACTTATAACATGAGTAGATCGACGACGACGATCTGCTAAATGAACAATTTGGTTCATATTACTTTCTTGCACTGACAAGATGAACTAGTTACTTCAAATTAAAATCTTCTGTCCACTTCATTTATCAAATGGTAACATTACCTTGATGGAAGTAGATTATGGTGTTCTAATTTCGAATTTCATTAAATCTTCGATTTTCAATTCTAATAAGCGATTTCGATAATTCAGGCACTTCTGCGCTACAATAAGCAACAACAATGTTCATTTCCCGATTGACCTCCGTGTCCCATCCCAGAATCCTTGAATTTTATTGTGTTGAGATGGGTCACGGAGGTCAATCGGGATATGAACAACAATAGTGCCTGAATTATCGAACTCACGTATTCAACATATTAATGACTACTGATAATAATACACCTTTGATCGTCTTTACTGCTACTCGGGTAGTCGTTATCTCCGGTCTTGTAGCAACACCAGTAGCAACGATAACTTCTTTCTCTGCAAGCAGCACTCGACCAAATTGACCACTACCAAGTTCTCGAATGATCTTCAGTTGATCTCTCGGAATAGTTTGATTATCGATATTGATATTTCTTGGGTGGCTTAATACATCCACACTTTCAAGCACAACACCTTGATAAGTACAATAATATAAAATAGGATAAAATGGCTTACCTTGTCCTATATTTATCAAAACGTAGCTGAATCCCAATATTATGTGTATTTTCCGGAAAATCTCAAGATTAAATGATTAAAACTGCTAAACTATATTAATTCTATCCAAGAGTAATATTATACCTGGAGTAAGGTAACCATTATCATCACCAGTTCCAATGTCTTCAAGTTTAATCGGGCTGTTATCCCTTGAGTGGGACAAATAAACAAAAAAAAAAATGATAAATATTGTGTTGCTCGTGCGCTTTAGTTGTGATTGATTTATTCTTATAGTTATTCACAAATGCATCATCTTTAACCCATAACAACAACATCAATGATGCTAATAACAACGTTAAGGCGAATTTTTACATATTCATGAGGTCTATAGCAAATTCCTTCGTACAAATCCCGAATTTGCATACATTTGCATAAATTAGCATACGATAATATTTGTTATACTAAACGGATAAAAAGCAATACAAATGAGGAACGTTAATTGGCAGTTAACTGGAATTTTTATTGGATACCAGATATAGAGCTTTTGAAACATTTAACACAGTGCGAAGAAAGCCGAGAAATCATCGAGTTATCTGACAAAATCTCATAGTCATTGGCAAGATCAATTTAGTTTGAGTGGTGGCACTCGATTTTAGTCTGGATCTATTACCAGATTCCATTTGTATATTGGATTCCTTTTCTTCAGTGCAGTGGCATCAGTGTGCATGTCATTATGATGTCCTGGACTAGACTAATGAAAAATACAAAAAAGGAGAGAAAAGAGAAATTCCCTAAATCGTGCGCAGCGAGCAATGTCAGTGCGTTATTTGGTAGGGGTGGGTTGCACCAAAGTGTATGCGCTGCATAAAAAGTTCAGGCATTACATGACGCACAAAGCGCAAAGCAAGGGTGTGCGCGAAAGCTGGGTCACGTTTTCTGATATCACTGGAGAGGTAGAGAGATGAATAAAATATAGATCTCCAGATAATAAAATTATCTCAAGATAATAAAATTATCTCAAGATAATAAAATTATCTCAAGATAATAAAATTATATAGAGATAATGAAATTATCCTGAGATATTTTCTCGAGATTTTATTATTTCGAGATTTTATCTCGGATAATTTTATTATCTCGAGATAATTAAAAATATTTCTAACTTTCACTTCCCGGGGTCCGTAATATGTCGACACACTTTTGCATGACAATTGTTTTTCGGCGACTCTGACCCGAAAACATGTATGAAAGGTGGTTTCTTTGCAAATCATGTGTCTCCTTTTGATGCAAAAAAATTTATATCTCTGGTATCAAGACCACCTTTCCAAGTTTATGTTATGATAAGCTAGAGTGATTGCTTATCTGAAATCTTGAACTTGTATATTTAAGAAGGAATGAAAAATATTGCAATCGAAAATAGAAGAAATGGCCCAATGCTTAAAACGTTGCACAATATCACTACAATTACCATACAATCCAAGCTTAACCTTTTTAGGTTCCGGTCCTTAGGTGACGCATTGTTTTTTCTTGAATCATAAAAAATATAAAAAAATCGTCTATATTTTAATTTCATTCTGAAAGGGACGTAAACTTTGAATGGAAATTATTGCTGTAAAAGGTTGTTTTCTTAAAGTAAGACCTTCATATAAAATGAAGAAACGTATTGTGCTTCAGGAGAACAGTTGGGTAATCCATTCTTAACTTTACATGGTACAATTGAGCATTCGAAGCAAAGAGGTTCTATATAGATAGAGAGCAAAACGTTACGTAATCTTTAGAATTCATCGTCTCGCATGTTTTGCCGACCACAAAGAAAACATAGAGTACCAACAATAGAAAGCAATGCTGCCTCCGCTTCTTCCACATACTGTGGGTGCCGCTTTGCATATACCTATGGTAGTGATACAAATTGATGTATGTGTTAGAGGTGGCCAGGTTTAATAATAGTGCACAAGCTGGATCATTGTGCTCAGATTAACTCTTTTTTTGCCTTCTTTTCTCTCATAATGCAATGCGCTCTTAGGTGAAAGATATATTCATTGAGGCGGTTTATTTAAATCACAACGACTGACGTGTCATTTCATTCGTTTGTGTGGCCATGGTTAGGACAATATTTAACCACCAATAGCACCCAACATCCAACAACTGATATTTTGCCGGATTGTTGTATCGAATTGACATTATGTGTGTATACAAGCACCTAATAATTAATTATTCCGTGCAATATTCAAATCAAAATGTCAGCGCCCAGCACGGACGACTGGTTTTTGAATGGGCTTCACCCCTTGATTCGAAGCCCAGCGATCAGTGTTTGCTGACCCGTTGTGAAATGTAATTATTGAGTCCACTGGCAGTAAATCATATAATAAATATGACTTAGTTATAAAAGCCCTCTTTGCGGTTCATGGCTGCCAGCTCCCTCTTTCTGATCCGCTGTGGACTCCTTTAATATCCTTCGTGCTTTACTATCACTCTCCCTATCTAAGATGTTTCACTCCCTCAATTAATAATATGATTATCTATCCCCCGGGCAACATGGTCTGATAGAGGACATATTTTGAATTGGCTCTCTGATTATTTCCTTTTTTCTGTGGTGTATTTTTGATAGCTGCTCTCTCCTGTGTTCAAGGCGGGTCAGATAAACCTGATTAAGACATTTCACTATCTCTAAAATGTTACCAACATAACGTTCAAGAGACTGAGCTTGCAATGAAGTGGAACCGTGTGGATGGCGTTTTGATTTAACCATTCTATGAACATGATTGCGGCAAATGGGATGAGGATGGACTGTCGAATCCTAGCTGCCCCAATTTTGTTCGGGCCACGGTTCAGGAATAATGAATAGGTGTTAGAATGACTTCAGCATCTCCATGATGTCTCCCCTGTTAACAGAGTACGAGTTTCTTGAAACTCGTGATCTTTTTTTCCAATATTTTCCACGGATACGGATAATGTTTGATGCATTCCTCTATTGGTCGATTTTCATTAGACTTCCCAAGGATGCAAATGAAGTATTGGAGGGCCCCCCTTGCTTCCGTCCGCGCTCCTGCAAAACCAGCGCATTACGGAACAAGTATAATACCTCATTGCATACTTGGTACAATTTGAAATGCTCTAATTATGGAAAAAGATATACCAAATTCAAATCTGGCTATACTTAATGTTTCAAAAGGAATACTTTGCCCTATCTATAATATCATAGTTCTCTAGTACAATAGGCTCATGACAGTTAAAGGTCATAATGGGATGAAATTTCGGAATAATCCAGTTTTGGTCATACTGGTTGGTAATTCCCTTAGGTTCAAATTCTTATTCATGGGCGTGTTTATCATTTTAACAAGAATTTGATTGGATTAGGTAAAAACTCCGCCCATGGCATTACTCGGTCGTTTTATGGCAATTTAATATAGCTCTACCAGCCTCCTGATTGAATATGGACGATTTTCTGCCATCAGCCCTGTTTTGGCCCAAAACTTAGTGAAGCCAGAGTGATAGTTGTGAAGGTTTGAATGTCTCTGCATGAATGTTTAATTGCTCTTAAGTAAGTCCATGCCCAACACAAAACTCCAGGTACGATGGCTTCCTGTCGGTGGTAATAATTTTTTTCTTTAAAGATATTGCCAAATATTGTTTGAATTATATTTCAATTTTTCTTTTTCGAACGGTAAATTGTCCGCTGATCAACGAAGAGGTATCATCATGTTGATCCCACAAAAAAATAAAGATCTTATTCTCGTCAAAAATTGGCGGCCAATTTCACTTCTCAACACTGATTACAAGAGCTCGTTGTCAAAATGTATTGCTTTACTTTAAAAACAGGTTATTATGATATTATAACGAGGACCAGACTGGTTTCATTAAAGGCTGTTTTATTGGTGAAAACATTCGCTTGCTTGGATGTTAAATTGATTATCTTGATCAAATAAAATTTCAGGTCTTATTTTTAATATTTGATTTCGAAAAGCTTTTGACAAACTTGAATGCCTTTTATTCTCATGCCCTTAAATATTTTAATTGTGTAAAGATATCATTAACTGGGTTCAGGTTTTCTATACCGATATTTCATCTTGCGTTATTAACAATGGCAATGCTTCGCCTTTTTTTTTAACCTTTTTTGTGGCGTTCATCAAGGGTGTCCCCTTAGCCCTCCAGTTATTTATTATCTGTGGGAAATTTTAAGTATTGCTATGAGAATAATGCTAATTAAAGGTATCGAAATTTTGAATTCACCTATTCTTATTAATTCATATGCTGACGATACTAAGAGATACATCCTCTCTTGCTTATGCTATTGAAGTTCTCAAGCAATTTCAGACCTACTCTGGTCTCCCAATAAACTTGATAAGTCTGACTTATCCCTCTGGGCTTTTTTCGTAAAAGCCTCCTGAACATCGCTTCTTTAATATGTCTTTTTCTAATGGGCCTGTCCATTATCTTGCTTATTATTCCCCCTGTCATAACAATATTTTTGAGCTGAATTTTACCCCTAAGTTCATAGATTAAAAGATATTCTTAGAATTGGTCCAGTAGAGGATTGACCCACCCCTTGGTAGATTACAATCATTAATCTTTGGGTCTTTCTCAATTGATCTTCTTTCTGTACGTCCTGCCTGACCGCAGGCGAAAAATTTTTGAATGAACCTGTGAATCATTAGTTTAAAAGTTCATTCAGTTTGTTCGGTAGGCCGGACAAAATAAAGAAAATACCATTATTGGGAATTATGAAGATGGCGGTCTCCGTATGTGCCACACATCCCTTCCATTATTAGTGCCTGAAGATAGCTTGGGTTAAACGTCTGCTGGACCACACAACAATAAGGTATATGGAAAATATTTTTCATCACAATTTGAAACCTTTTGGCGGGAATTCGTTTTGGAACTGCAACATCCACCCATCAGAGAAAACATTAATATAATTGATAACCAGTTTATTAAAAATGCTCGTGCTTGGTGCCATTGGTTTCTTTTTGAGTCTTCCCTGCTAGTTGATCCATATAACCCAATATTGTGGAATATTCCTTCATCAACACTTGATAATTCTCTCCTGTATAGAGAATTGGTGTAGTAAGGGCGTTAAATTTATAAAGATTTAATTATAGATTTGGCAGTTTTTTTCACATTCAATGAATTTATTGCTAAGTATTCGCTAGAGAAAATGTAAACCTTTATGGACACATTTTCACATCTATTCTATTCCCAATGTCCGGAAAAATAAAATAATAATGGGTTGGTTAATGAAGTTTGTCAATACCAACAAGGTGTGGCAAAGTATATTCAGAACCAATGTGTTAAGAAAATCTTTGTAAAGCCATTGCTGGAAATAAATGGGCTCCCTTTTTCAATGATTTTAATTTTAATTGGAGATATACTTATCGCATCTCTTTAAAATCTACCTTATCAACTACTGAAGATATTTTCAGTTTCAAATATTGCATCGCTATCTCCCTGTTAAAGCTTTTGTTTGATATCAATTTAACCAATTCCAACCTTTGTTCACTGTGCAATCAGGATATTGAGTCAATTATTCATCTTTTTTGGATTGCAATATTTCGAGATCCTTTTGGTCAAAACTGAAATCTATGCCTGTGCAATAGTAGATATTAAAAAGGAGGATTTTATTTTTGGTATGTTAGACCTATTAAAACTGCTAATAATTTTGTTATTCTTCATGCCAAATATTATTTTATCTGTTGCGTGTAACAGGTTTGATTTCCTAATGTTTCCATTTTCAATCAGTAATTGAAGGTGACGAACTTGTTTTTGTTTAGAAAGAAATAGCACTGAACCAGGACAAGTTAAAGTTTGGAACAGAAGTGGGATTTTATTCTTAGCTGATTCCTCCTGTTTTGATGTTGTCTCTTGTTTGTTTTTGGATTGTTGTAAGTTCGGGGATGTGTGATTTGTTTTTTTGGGTGTGGGCGATTGCGTGTGTTGTTTTGTGGAGTATGTTTGTCTGTGAGTGTTGTGTATTTCTGTGCATGACCTGTTTTTTTGTGGGCCGCCATTTATTAATCTGGTAGGACCACTTGCAGTCCGTTGCGTGTGTGTGTAGGTGTGTGTGAATGTGTGTCACTAATTAAAGTTTTTGTTTTTTAAATCGACCTCAATTGAAAAGTTGAAGTTCATTGGAACCAAATTTCTGTCATAGGTGCAGCATGGTCCCTCATTTTTGATGATGTCAAAGGTCATTTGCTGAGGTCGAAGGTCATGTGAGGTCACTTTAAAAATAGGGAAAAAAAATGTAAAATTGAACTCAGTTTTGAAAACTTGATTTTCATTGGAGCCAAACTTCTGTCATATCAGGTGCATCCGTGGGGACCCCTTATGTGTTAATGAGGCCAAAGGTCATGTGAGGTCAACTTCTAAAATAGCAAAAAAAAATGTAAAATTGACCTCAATGAAAAACTTGAATTCAGTTAGAACCAAACTTGTGTCATAGGTGCACCATGGTATCCTTCATGCTGATGAGGTCAGGTCAGGACGCCCACAGCTATATTCTTTGAATATAGTGGGGGGGGTGGGGGGGGGGGGCGCGAAGGCCGGAACCGTGAAAGTCCTTGTTCCTTGGGTTTTTTTTCTTAGTGTTTTTTGTGTGGTGTGTGTGAGTGAGGTGAGTGCGAGTGTGTGTGTGTTGGTGGGTGTTACAATTGTTGGTAAGTATTTTTTATTCTATTTTTCAATTGGTAAAGAATTTTCAACCTGCATTCACTGTAACTATTCATGTCAGATCTTTCTGAATGAAGAGGGAGTTGTTTATAAGGCATTTTTTGTTTTCTCATACTACGCATGTTTCGGCCGGGCGGTGCTTTTTATTTTCCTTCTTTTTAATCTACTTTTTTTTTTGGCACCTGTCCATAATCAACCTCCCTCCTCATTTTATCTATTTTTTCTATAATCTTATGAAATTTAAGTTAAATATATTTTTTTAATATAATCATGTATCTTATATTTGTTTTGAGCTAGCTGGATGTGTCATGTATGTTACCTGATTTGATTGTAATTAAAAAAAAAAAAAAAAAAATTACTGGGTAAAGATGGCATAGTGGCGGCAGCAATTACGCGATGAGTTCGCGCAACCGGCGCGTTTATACTGTTCGAGCTTTTCGCGTTGGTACGCAAAGGCTTTAAGCAGCGTGACGATCACCGCGCGATAACTTTGGTTCTTTGGATTGACACAATTTGTTTTCACGGGGGTGGAATTATTTAATGAAAAAAAAGAATCTGTTAGAAAATCTTTTTGACAAATCAATTATGTCGATAGAGCAAAAATTACACTTTCTTTCTAAATAAGAATGATACTGCGCCGGCACCACCACTCAAATATTGATGCCCATCCATATGACACCATCTAAGATGGCCAAAACATAAAAATCTCATCTTTGTATTCTCTAAGTAGATAAGAAATTGTAATAGAGATTCTTGTTGTATAGTTTCACCTCATAATTAGAAGTATGTCAGTTCTTACATCCCATAGATAATCCACAGTTACAACATTCTTATCATGCAACAAATACCATAGGTTGTGCACCGGTAAATTTTCGATTACTGTAGCTAAGAAACAATTTGAACCACATTTTTCCTAACAACTGAAAATCTGAAATTTTACACTTACCTTTAACGATTATTTGCCTCATACTTTTTAAAACTACAACTGCAAATTGGGTCAAACTTAAAACCTTTTTCAACAATCAAAAACTCACCGATCTCCTTTGTACAGGTGTACCAGTTGTTTTGCTTTAGATTTGTTTAAATATTAGTCTAGGAAAGCTTTTGTCGAACTGTAACTTTTAGTGTTTAGTGAGAATAATTCAATGTTCGTCTATACACTATATAAATAATACGTTTTCATAAAGATTTTCATTGTTGAAAGGGATTTCAAACATGTTTACATATTGGTTCATCACAAATCAACAACTCTGCATCCGATGCGTCCGCGGTATTTTTATCCCGCCGGGCGCACCCGGCTACGGCCCCTGTTTATAGCGTCACTGCTTGGTCATAAATAACTGTTGCACAATCCAAATACACTCCAGTTGTGATAAAGGTATGTAGGAGGCCATATAACATTAATAATATTTATTATGTGCGACTTCTGTTAAAATAGTAAAAAATAATCCCTAGTACTAAAATGAATTATTATTTACTGGTAAGGTACCCATAAATTGGAACGGTGGTGTAAAAAAAAATACCATGTTAGAATAAGCTGTCAATCAAACATAATACGGAGAAATAGAAAATGAGTCCAATATTAAGATGAATATAAGCAAATTGAATGTTATATACATACCCTCTCGTTTTTCTGATTTCCTGAAAAAAACAGAGAGTTAAAATTAAAATCCACTCTGATCTCTATTCATAATCATTTCCTAAATTAAAGCTATTAGTATAGGCGTATAATATTGAATGTTTCTTTTTGCTTGTCTACGACTTTATGTTTTTTAAAGAAATATATAAAAAATAGACTACAATTTCTGAACAGGACATGCGCAATTACCGCCCAGTCTATGATGCGCAAGAAGTACAATCATATACTAGCTAAACTCACTGTTTTCTTTACATTTCGCACAACAACGACTAACAACAATAAGCGCAATATCAGCAGCCGGCTTTGCTGATAAGATCCGACAAGCAGAGGGTTGACTTGCTTGATGCATTACTCACTCGTAACCTCTCCTGCTCTGGTTGGCTGTGTACTCCAAAGTTCCCGTTGTAATCCAGCTGTTGTATGGTTGTCCTAGAAAAAACAGTTAAAATTCAGTAATTTATAAGGATACACAAGAAACGTGGGGCTTCAAACACACAACCTCTACCGAATTAAACTGATTAATTAATTTATTTTATTTACTATTTTTATTTATTTACGAAGGTCTGACCCCAAAGAATCGTCAGTATGGGACAATGGTGAAGATAGTGGTCCCAGTTTCAAACCCTTTTTTTGTGATAAAACAATAGTGTAAGTATTCCACAAAATCACATTTAAAAAATCGACATGGCCCCCTCATGGAAATTTTACATACCCCTACAGTGGCCAAGAGGCCTCTTCTCAGACTTAAAAAATGTCATTTTAACAAAAAACCAACTTTTGGACGCACCTCTTGAAACCACCTATGAACATTACCTTTTCTATATACATAAGATGTTTCAATCATCTGTCTTTATTGGGGGGGACTTGAAAAATAATTGTCATTTGTAATGTTCCATTATTACAGGTGTGTAAGCTATACTTTCCACAATTTTTCAAAATTCCCGAAAAACTAAAATTTTTGTCACTTTGAGATATCATTGTTAAGTTGTCACATACTTTTTGATTGTCTTTGCTGGGAGAAAAGCATTCACTCAGTTGTTAAAGATTGATAAACAAATAGACCCCTGGGAATCCATGTAGAATTGATAAGAGTGAGACACCGCCATCCACGACCGATCATATCGATTGCATTTCTAGCACTAGTTCTCTATGTCGATCAGATTAGCATCGTATAAGTTTCTAGACACAGGTTTTTTGTTTTTTTTCAGAAAACAACGAGAAATGGTGCTGCATGAAGACAATAGTTCACAATATCACTCGGAATGATAGTTATTAAGCTTTCCCTCGAGATAACCAGCGGACACAAGTGTTGCAAAAACCACGTGCCCCGCTTGGCCAGATTCGAAACCGGTGACCTTCGTATTACTTGCTTCTATCGCTCTACACCAACTGAACTATCAAGACCGGGTTGGTAGACGAGCAATAGCTAACCATCTAATGTGTAGGTTTGGACATTCTTTTTGTAGTCATAATGAAGTGTTTTCCTTCAGTAAGGACAGTCTCCGTGGACAGGTCGCACTATTGGAAATTAGTTTTACGCTGGAATATGCGCCAGAGCTATTCGTAGTTTATTAAATCTGTTGTAATCTTGCTGGCAGCCCGCGTTGTCAGTCCCAGTAACTGTGACTTCCAGCGCAGTTGTTAATCTTTTCTATACGCCTGCCCTTTTTCCTTTTCAATCATTATCAAATTGTTTTTTGTTTTTGTTCCCACTGTCCATTATCGTTACGAAAGCGGTCAAAGACCGTTATTTAAACCTATGAATATTTATCACAGTGAAAAAAACACCACGCAACACTACGCAGCGAATAACCGTTTAATTTTTTCCGAAGTGGTCTCTGAGACACTTCCGGAAAAATAACGGTCTGATGAATATTCATAGTTCAACAAAAAAGGACAACTGAACAAAAGGAAATTCCTAGAAACACCTCGGACTCAGGTGGTACAAATGAAAGAAATAACAATAGTGGAAAGACTCGATAGAAAAAAGCTAATGTGGAACCAGATTGCCATTACTTTGTTGCTTATCTATCGATTACGATTCAGCCCAAGGAGTGATTGTAGAGTTATGCAAAAGTTTCTTCTTCACATTTTAAAGGACCGAAAACATTTTGCCTCCTCCTGCTTGTTGAAAAATAAACAAACGATGAAAGAACAAGTGCTCAATCCAAAAGCTTATTGTGATTGTCGGGATTACATCGCTCTTAGATATACAAGTCTACGATAACGACTAGGCCAAAATAGTGATTTCAACGTCTGTGAAATCTTCAGATGACTCATACAAAAGCTTATTGTGAATGTCCAGGCGCGGAGCCAGGGAGGGGGCGGAGGGGGCGCGCTCCTCCCGTAATGCTGCAAACTTCCTTGCAAAATCAGACCCTTTTGAGCTATTTGGACCAGTTACAGGATCCCTTGTCAGCCCCCCGGTAATTTTTGACAACTTTTCGAATCCTTGATCCGCCATTGTTGTCGGATTACAATCTTCTGTTTAGCTAATACATGTATATCGTCAACGATAAGCCAAGCTAGTGATTCAAGTCATGGAAATCTTCAAAAACAATTTAAAGATTTTGCTTTTTACTCTAAAATGGTAACATGGAACAATTGCTACCCGTAAACCTGATCAACTGAATACGCGATTTAAAAAAATGAGGGCACACGCGTATGCAAACGAGAAGGGAATTTCTGCCTTTGTTTTTCTTATATAATCAATCGAGGTGCTAGTGATTAGCCGTAAGACATAGCCTAGTTTAAGAATTTCCTAAGATCGATATCTTGCTACGCTAGAACTTCATGAAGCACTTACCTGCGATCAACATTCGGTAGTCACCTCGAATAACTCTGTTCAAGAATCTTAGTTTGTGGTGTCTGTATCCAGGGTCAGATAATACGGTAAAATTTATGTTGAACTGTACCCCTACTGAAATAATTTCCAAACCTGCCGACTAAATCATCATACACACGGCTTAACCAGTCAATCTTCTCACAGATGGGGCCATTTCTAAATGAGATCAGACTTTTCCTCAACAATACGATTATCTCTCCAGAGAGTACTTATTATCGCCTATAGACGGTTGGTGTTAGAAACTCCCTTCACAGTGACATAACCGCACAATTGGTTGTTTTTTAAATTAAGAAAAAACTCTAAAAACGCTTGCTTCAAGATTTTAAAAACCAAATATACACCTCAATTTTCTCAATAATTTATATAAGATCTCTATTCGTTCTTGTCACGACGTATATGTTAAGATAAAGATTCAAAGCACAAGACACCGTTATTAAAAATATTGGTGTTTTGATAAGGTCTGGCTTGCCTGTTTTAGACTTCCTACCTAGAGCGGCTGGCCTAAAGGCCTCGCCGCTAGTCGGAGTCTAACACGACCTCACCGGACCTGAGCAAACACCATTATTTTTAATACCGGTGTGCTTCTTATCCATCTATTACATATTTGGACGTTATCAGTTCCCTGCCTCGAAGTCACTGGGGTTTAACGCAAGCCAGTGTGTGTGTGAGATTTTGACTACCACTCGTGCTCCTGGAGCATGGGTTGCTGGGTTAGACCCCGGACATTTGTTTCATTGCCGCCATATTGGATTTTTAACTGAAATACAATAATTTTACTGCTTTTTAAACCAAAGGGCAATTTTGTCTTCAATTTTTTAAGCCTGTAATTAATTGTTATACAATTATCTTTCAAACAAGACATGATAATTGCATGGCTTCAACTTAGTTATCATTTTCTGACCATATTTATTAATGCCTACATACAGCACATATCATAGCCGCCATATTGGATTTTCCAGCAGAATATCCATCAATTCCTTAGTTTTGCTGCTTTTTCCAAACAAGGGGCAATTTTTTCTTCAATTTCCAAAATTTCTAAGTAATCATTACACAATTATCTTTCAATTAAGACATATTAATTGCATGGCTTCGACTTAATTATCGTTTTCTGTCAATACTGATATAAGTGGCTGAACCGTCTATGTACACCAACGGCTGTGGTTGTGGCAACCGCTCCACAGCGGAACTATTCATTGTATTGATTGGTGACCACAATAGCAGTAGCGATTTATTCCGTAAATGTTATGAAGGATTAGAATTGCAAATCTGGCACACCAATCCTCGCTGGTCTTGTGGTTCGGTACCTGACCTCATGATACAGTGGTCTCGGGTTCCAATCTGACTACTGCTTCTTTTAAAATAAATATAAAATTTTCATTATTTTTTCAGGTTAGAGGGAAAAACTCCAAAAAAGATAAGAAAACTAGATAGCTTTCTTTGAGGTTAGTGGGGGAGATCTGTTCCTGGAGCATGGGTGATGGTCAAAAACTACCGCGTGCGCGTGTGTGCAGAGCAACTGTAGAAATACAAACTGCGCCATTTGGTGTACATTAAAGCCATCAGCGATTTCTTCAAAATGTAAACAAATCGCTCCCCCTATTTTTCATAAAAGTTCATTTTTTACACTGTTATATTGGAAATGATTGTAGTAAAGACCCCTGCAAGTGGCTTAGCTTAACACGCCATATTTACGAATTTTATGTTATTTCCAAACTGCTAAAGGTAAGTCACAATTACACTGAAAAGATTATTTATGTAGGCCCCATACAAAACAAAATGAAATTCTTCATATTGGGCGCTATCGTTAAAGTTAAAGTTTCGTAGGTCTTTCATCTTCAACCAAAGTGAGAGAAAGGACAAGCCTGAGTCCAAAGTATGTAGATGAAAATCAGAATTGGGATATTCATCGTCGGGAAGTACCCCGGATAGCGAAGAGCTAGCCGGGGTTATTTCCCGGTGAGGAAATACCCCAGCGAGGACAACGACTAAGGTGATACCGGGGATATCGTGGGGTGATGCACACACACCGTTAGCTGCCGTAGAGTTTTTTTTTCATAATGAACGGTCAACCCGTCATAGCGGAAGAGACAGAAAAATATGTGGTGATAATTGATGAAAATTGGTTAGAAAAAACAATTTCGGATTGGTAAGTTTAGTATTATGAAACATTAAAAGAAAACCATGGCTCGACGCGACGCAACGCGACATCGTTGACATAGTTACGTATAAAGCGAGTCCATGCAGACTCAGTGAGCATCGATCATAGAGTTAAAGCTCTATACATGACATGCATGCATGCGCCGCATACACACAGCCTCCAACACAACATGTACCAGTTTCATGCGGAGCCTCGCTTCTTCCCCCCTGCCATTTTGATGAGGCAAAAAAAAATTGTTGTGTTGCCCTCCGCGACCGACCCAAAATTCCGAAAATCTCGGGTCGGTGTTTTTTTTTTTAGTCTTGAGTTTGTCTATTGTACCTGTTTTCTGGTTGCTAAATGTGTAACAAAGCCAACCAAACGGAAAAATCACAAGGAGTATCTTGGATTTAACTCCTTGACCGGGCCAGGGATGTGAGTGGCCATGTTTAAAAAACGCAGAAAATCGGGGGAACTTTCCGTCTACAGAGCAATCTTAGTCCTACCTGTCAGTGAGGGTTTCCGAATTTGACAGACATGCGCCATTTTTGCTACCACTAAACTATTATGTTAGATGGCCTGTGACAAAAATCTTAACGAATTTAACATTTTCAGGAAACCGAAAGGTGAATAACCATATTTTACCTCAATCACTTGCTACCAGATGCTTACAGGATTGGAAATTCCGCTTGCGATGCATGTGAAGAATCTTCTTTACTATACCGTGTGCCTTCTCTACCCGATCTTCTTCGATGAATTTTGCGTTCGATTTTGTCCGAATATCTATCATATGGCAATCTACAGTCGCCATAGTAAATAGTACTTTGTGTCATTATTATTTATTTGATCCTTGAAAAAGACTGGATGGTTTGGATTGAAATTCGGTGCAAAATGCTTTCGATGTGCCTGAGATCTTGCAATGGCTAAAATAAACTTTATACCTATAGGCACAGTTCAAAACAAACACTTTACACATCGCAATGGAGGGCTCTCACTAGCCTTCGTGATGGGAATGCGGGGGTTAAAATTCGCGAAAATGCCTTTCAACATAGTTTCTATTCCCAGTCGTTTAAAAATAAATGAAACAGTGGAATAAAAATGTGATTTTTACCAATTTTTTTCTGACATTTTTTTTGACATGGACACAATCACGATGGAATCCTACGGTAGCTACGCGTTGAGTGTTACAGTTTTGTAAGGTTGCGAGGTGGTTTTCAGCTGTGTAACAACTACACAACCGTGTATTTAGCTGGACTTACATGAATATAGCAATCACTTTCTGGAGAAAAAAAACCCCGACCGATCGACCTTCCTGATTTTAAGCTGGGGAGGGCAACACAACATTTTTTTTGGCCTGATTTATATATGAATTTGCTTGGTCTAAAATTAGGCAGTTCAGTTACCAATTACGATCTACTGCACTGAACGTGTGTGTGAGTCGTGCGTAGAGAACAAACACATTCTACAGAAATCATCAATTTAATTCAAAATAATGCTAATCCCAATGTCATTCCCACTCAAATATGTTGTTGCAGCATATCTTCCCTCTAACATTCTAAAACGGAATCGAAAAATAAGATGTAGGTTGGTAGCTATCGCGTCACATACCTTGATAAGTCATCTCACAAATGAGCAAGTTTTCGAGCACCTTTCAACGCCCCATTGGAAACGCATGGTAAACATAGACCACGCCGCTTGGCACCACTTTTTATGAGTTAAGCATTAAGTTGACTAATGGTGACTGACGGAATTTGTAAATCGGAGCATTGCGACTGGTTACAGGCCTTCAGAGTGTGACTTTTTGGAAAGTTATGATGACAAGCTACAGCTGGGTGTTTGTTGATTGTGAATCAGATGTGTGGTTGCTGAGATACGAATTTTTGAAAAATTCACGATTTTTTTTCTCCACAACGAAAATATTTCCAGGAAATCAACAAGATATGCTAGATTACATATTGATCAAAGAATTTATGTATTTTTTTACAAAGCAATTTGATCACTAACAGCGCTCCAAAAAGAAGACTAATATGAGCAATGCGTAAAGTGCCATCAAGAAACCAGCTTGCATTCCAAACTTGATGCTTGAAATGGCAACACTATTGCACGTGGCGCTCACGTGGCGGCGCTGTACTTTAATGACAGTTGTGATGTAAAGGTCGCAAAATATATAGTTTGTATCTCAGTGAAATATGAAGTATGTAATACATGCCTATATGACATTAAATCATCCGATTGTGCCGTTATTGTGGGGAGGAAAGGCCGCTTTCGTAGCGAGGTATGGGCTTCGATGTAGGATGAAGCATTTATAAAACCAAATGCATTTCCAATATAAATCTGCCGAAATTTTACACTTGTTTGATTAGACCTTCTGTTCTGCCCTTACAGCAGGTCCCTCAATTGCTTCTTGAAGGATATGCTTATTAATTACATTAGGGGACGGGGCATGCATTATTTACACTAGGAGAAATGGAGGATTTAAACTTTTTTTTCGGCGAGAAAGGTCGCATTCCCTCCTCGCTTCCGTTAAAAAAAATGAAAAGTTGAAAACTCATTGTTCCTCCTCGCTTCTTGATGAAAAATTTCATGTTGCACTCTCTCGCTTACAAATTTCTTCGCATTCCCCTATATTCCTCCATTCCCCCTGGCGCAAATAATGACCCTGCCCTTAGTTAATTTTCACGGGGGGGGGGGGCACTCCAAAATGAAATTCATAGGGGTGTAAGGTTAGCGATTTCAAACCCAGAGGCATTCGGTAACATGGAAAAATAGAGGTCTTTCGGTGAGAGACAGCCAAATTACCCATAAATAGGTGTTATTTGGGCAAAAATATGCTAAATTATCAAAAAGAAGTCGAAGTAGGGTTATTTTGGTGTCAATTTTCACAATTCTCCAAAAAATAGGGGCCTTTGGGTGAGAGTGGCAAACCTTTAAAAATATGGCATCTTTGGGGGCCTATGATGCTGAAAATGGGGGTCTAAACAGCCTTATATTACAGTTTGCGCATTTTGATAAAAATATGTAAATTAGGTTATGAAATAAATTTCAACTCATTATGTACAAAGTTGTGTTTGTACAGGTTGGAAGAAGAACGCATGGAAATTACAGATTTATAGCTTGTAAACTTCCTACAAAATGCAAAATTTAATAAAAAATCTCAAATATGCTCATTTTTCGCAACAATATGCAAATTAGGCCTATGTAACATTCCATACAACTTACTCTCTTCAAAGTTGTGTTGGTAAAGGTTTGAAGGGGAAACCATAAAAAATTCAGACTGATAGTTTGTAAACTTCTCACAAAATGCAAGAAAATAATAAAACTCTTAAATTTTGCACATTTTTGGTTAAAATAATTATGTTTATTAGGCCAATTTACAATGATTTAAGAGCATTAATTAGGCTCATTTAGTTTATAATTTTGTTTGTTTATGCTCATAGAAAAATTCCAGAAATTTTCAGATTGTGATAAAAAAAATGCAAATTTTGCTCATTTTTGGTCAAAATATGCTAATTAAGGTAAAGTAAGGCTATCGAATAGACTCGGTTGCTGCAAAATTCTGTATATGAGTGTATTAAGAGAAAATCCTGCAAGTTGCAGAATGATAGTGTGTAAGTTTTTCTTAAAGTACATCTATATTAAGAAATGGTTATTTTCCTTTTCATTGAAAAACACAAAATGTAAACATTTTTCCTCAAAAATTATTCAAATTAGTTGGTAAATGGAGAGATAAATACTTGTAATGTTATGTAATCTGTAGGTACATATATCAGGAACAAAACCTAAAAAAATCAAGTGTATCCCTTTTATCGTTTAGATTCTGTACATATTTTTGTGTTGAAAGAGGACACTACCATGGTGCCATGGCAAAATAAAGAAAATAAAAGACTTGACCTTTGACACTTGTTCTCCAAATGACTGCTATGTACGAGTACAAAAATTTGAATAAGTTTGCAACGGAATGTCCGATTTCAAAAATTCGTAGTGTTCTGAGTTGCTGAAAAGTCTCTCTTTCACATTCAATACATTTTAAACCCACGGATGCAGACACTTATTTTCACCTGAACTGCCTACTAAAATTAGGCCATGATACGTTCGTGATTTAACGATATTTTCGTGCTCCAGCGCTGGGGATCACTTACTTCCTTCAGTAAAATTTAAAAATTAAAAAAAAAAAAAAAAAAAAAAAAAAAAAAAAAAAAAATGTGCACATATTAGAAAAATGATAAAAGGTTCAATCAATTACTCCAGAATGTCAGTGACAATATGACAAGTAAACTCAACGCGAACAATAGCGCTTAATGATCAACATATACAAACCTAAAAACTTCAGATCTCTTCTCAACAGGGTAGGCAGGTCCATTGTACTGGCCCACACGTTGAATGGATTCAAATATACTCACCAGGTGTTATGACTTCCCCCGTATTTTTGGGAGCTCTAGTATTGTTCATAACTTAAAGGGCAACCTACTCACCTCGCTCATAATTTTTAAAAAGTAGGCGCTGAATACCCATTGCCTTTCGTGGTAAATGAATAGAAATAGGTTTGGTTGTTAAGACAATAACTTGCGGATTTATGTTAATGCACAAATTAGGTCAGTCCTTGCCATGGGATGTTCTTCTGAAGTTGGTTCCTTACATTTTCTTTTCGAAAAAAAAAAAAAAAATATAATCAGCCCGGTGGGCTCACCCAACCGGGCACCACTGACGCATGACCTCGTTACCAAGCTTTTTGCCAAAACGCGGAACAATATGGCCCGCCATGGTGGTTAATGACAATGGTTCCCCATCGTATGGTGTTTCTATCCCATTGGATATGTATTGTGATACATGCTTGGACGCAAAAAAAAAAACTGTTATTACACAACAGGGGTTCACATCTATGTTCGCTCTCGAGTGCCATATTTGTCCGCGATTTTGGTAACGATCATTACGGTCAGGATCACAGATTGAGTTGTGAGCCCACCGGGATAAGCATATGGTCAAAAGTAATGAAAAACACCACAGTTATAATTCAAGATTTCTATTTATCGCGAACGAGGAAGGAACTCGCGCCAATGCAGAGGTGTCTATAGAAGTCCCATGTGATTGCAACGAGGTCATTGCCCATTTATTCGTCAATATTACCACTGCACAACGCATACAGCGCCTGACGGAATCGATTGTAATATTTCATTTGAATCAATGGGCCTTCTATATGAAACGTATAAAGCCAATGCAGCAAGGACATAAACATTCGAAAATTGTTCAACTGCGTGCACAATAACACGGACAGATTGTACCGAATGTAAAGTGTGTTCCGGGCTGATAATTGAATATCATTAGCCCCCATGTTTGCTTCTAAACATGGTTGAGTTATGTAATCCATTGGGTCCACTGATATTCTAGAAATAATTGAGTTGACATTTTATTCATTTTTCTAAATAATGTGCTACCCCTTTCGTGTGGGACAAAACTTTTCCTGGTTAAAATAATAATGTTTTAATTAGTGAAGGGAATAAGTAATTCCCAGGTTTGGAGCACGAATATTTAATTAAAAGGAACACGGTATACAGACAGTAGCCACATGTGTACAATCAATATTATCTCTCACACAGTAAAGATAAGGGAACGCAAAAGAGGCAAGAATTGGATAGCGGCTTGTGGACTCGGCAGATTCATTGCGGTTTTAAATGCCAAAGGCATCGGCTTTCAAAATTTGTGCTATTTTAAAAAGAGGTCAGCAGCCAACAAGACCATTTAATAAGTATCTCAGCAATTGAAATCATAAAAACATTCACATGATGAGCCAGAAAGCAACAAAAAATCACCACACCATAAAAGCTTATGGTAGTATCAAGCACTCAATATCAGATTTAGCAGAGCAGAAAGGCAAACATCATACCACGCCATAAAGGCCTATGGTAATATAAACCATGCACGATCTCAAGATTTAGATTTGAGTAGTATGAATATCAAAATAATTTATGTTCAATTTGTGCTATTTTAACATTTAATAGTATATCAGCACTTAAATTTAATATCAATTCACATGATGACCAGCAGGGCAAAACATCATAGCACGAGGCATTAAATCAAAGTACTAGCACCTTATAGTAAAATATTATTCAACAAATCCTTAACAAGGCAATATATATGATTAAACACTTGGTAATTGATTGCTAATAATGGCAATTCACTAATTTTACATCAGAATAGAGTGATTTACCAATTGGCATTTACTCATTTAGTACCTAAATCCACACCGGAAAACAGTAGATGACGTAGCGAATTCAACAGCAGGATCAGAGTGGAATGTTTAATAAATTTAATTTACAAGTAATGGAGTGGATTGATTATTAATTGTGACATGGTTAGAAAGCGAGCAGGACCAAGGAAGAAAAAAATTGGCATCAAAAAAGTTACCCTAAAAGGTAACTTGCTTAACCACCCCCCCCCCGCCCCGCGGCGGCCAGGTATTCACACTGAAGGGTATGCAAACTTTGAAAGTTTCAAGTATTTTTGAAGATACTTCACGTTTTTGGCTGCCATATTGATTGATGCCTTGTTACAACTTTAAAAGTATCAAGAAATACATATTATTGTGTCTAACAACAATTCTAAGTATTCAGGTTTAATTTTTTCGCATTCTATTGCTGTTATATGGCATATTTTAAAATTATTAGATTTGCTTCCATTTTGAATTTGGAGTTATACTGCAATGTAACAAGTGCCATGCATTTGTTCATTGGGTCCTATAGTATATCTAGTAACGCTAGTTGATAATATAGGGTTGAATAGATAATATCATGTATGGCGACGCCATCTTGGATTCTCAAATTTGCTCAAGGATGCCCAGGTGGCACCGGCAGATTCTTATTCTAAACACTCTTATCTATCATTTTCAGCAGAAAACATCGGGGTCCATACTCAATTTTACGGTTAGGCCATAAGTGGTACCATGGCTCCTGGACTTACATTGTGTCTTTTACATAGGCCGCTTGCATATAAGGCATGAATTGCAAAACCGCAGTTAATTCTGGGGTCAGCCCGTCACCCGTGTGATACAAAATAAAAGGGCCAACGGCCGCGATAAATTAAGTCTGACTGGGCGGACTTTCACTTTTTTAAAATGTTCGATTTTCAATGACAATGATTCTGCGCCAAAGCCACACCTCATATTAAAGCTACGAAGATTGTGGTCACGGTAAGCTAGGTCGTGAGTGTCACAGCACATATAATATTAATGCTATGGGCATCAGACACACAAAACGTTCTGCTAGACCTTTTGCACCTAACGAAGAGTAGAAAGATAAGCAGCCACTTGCTTCGAACAGGCGGGCCTATAGCTAAAAAATGAAAATGATAACAATCCCAGTGAAAAAAATGATTTAAGGACCAAACAAAAGTCGCCACCAATGTGAAGAAGCAAGATGATCGTGCTACAAACCTCTCCCTGCCAATGCTTTGAGAACCACAATAATAAGTATGTAAATGTAACGTGTGATGCTGGCAAAGTTACAAGCGTGAAGTAAAATTGCCACACAACACGGGACCCCAGCATACTAATCACTTCACCACTAACATCTGCTTATCACAAAAGGAACTATTCGACCATTACACACTCCGCTTACCACACTCATTATACGGTATCAAACTTAAAAAGATTATTCTAATTCGTATACTGGAACTCAACCCGCAATAAATCTCTAGTTATTTAGAAGACCACAGGTATCCCTTTAAATGAGCACAAAGGCCTATGGTTGCTCAGCTTCATTGAAACATTTCTTTATAACCGGACTACATTCCCCATAGAAACATAAGCAAAATAACAGACCAAATTAACTGTGTTTGAAGTGCCGAATTTCTGTTAAAATGCCACCAATCCTACATGTAAAAAATTAAAGCACATAGCACAAATAACATCACAAAAACTATATAATCGTCCCCCACATCAATCAGTAGAGTGGTCAGGAATGGTTCTCGACGCTAGTTCGCAATGCAACCCTAAATATACGAGCAAATCAGACGCATTCTTTAATCGGAATGACGTTTTCGTTATGGACCGCTCTATGCGAGTACGCCCAATTAAAAACGTTCATCACGGTAGAAGTTCCTTTTACTATCTCGACGCAGAAAATGAGAAATTAAATTGGCAGACCAGGTACTCGAACACCGCTTAGACCGTTCCACTTCCATGTCCGTGAGCGAGTGAGTGTCCTACCATCATCTAGCCAATGTGTTTTCAATGAGTGCTGTACGCATCATTTGATACAGTACTGAATATATACTCAAAAGGCCTTTCTATAAGGTCGCAGTTTTTTCTGAACAAGTTGACATGGTAGTTAGGACACTCTCATGGGGAACACTTTCTATTTAGGGGTAAAAATAAAAAAAGCATTAAAACATCACTAGTCCGTTGTATAGCATCGAGGTCAAAGGTTGAGAGGGTCAGTCTCGCTCAAAATTTTATGCTGAATCCGAAAATCAAGGTCTTAGTTGCAGCAGCCGTCGGGTTGAGGGTGAAAATTTGAATTTTTAACTAAAAGTCATGCTTTTTTTTTTTAAATAAAACAACCCAAAATCGTATTTTCCTTGTAAAAAAGCTATCTCTAAGGCTAGAAAGATGATTTTTATGATAAATAATTACTTTTGTCTTATAAATACAATGAACCCAAGTAACAGAGCGAGATTTAGGTGGTGTAAATTTTTGGGCTAATACTCAATGTTGGGGAAAAAGTCAATTTTTTGCATTTTAAAATTAAACTTTGTTTTAGTATACTCAATTAACTAATTTGAAGATTTATTATTTCATGATATAATTGGATCTTCTTGTGTACCCTAGAAACCCCACAAATTGTCTTTTTCTTTGTATTTCCCCTTTCCCTTACTAGATTTAGTAATACACTCCTCACTATATCATCAACGATCACGCCCTTAACCTTAAAGCATATTTTGCACTTTCTGTATAATGTAAATGCACTTCACAGTATTAATACCACTTGAGACTATACAACGCTAAGTTTTCACAAATTTATAGATATATTGCTTATTTTAATTACAGCGATTGCAACCGTTTAAAACTATGCTAAAGAAACATTATTTCGGAAACATTCCTGGCTAGAAATATTCAGATTAGTTGTCCACATATAAGGTCTAATGTACATCTCAAACAAACTAAATAATGGTCTTTGCAGACTCGAATCGCAAAATTTCAACACTCCCCGTATAATGTCTTAGAAGGGCGCATCCACAAATAATTCGCTCCATGGGAAAATACACTGTAAAATATCACATGTCGGCGCCCGCGATTTGCACCCCGCGTGACATATTTTGAATGTTATGAAGCATTTCCCTATAGATCACAACTAAAACTTTCGGAATAAATTCAATTTTGATATACTTCTAGTATAGATTTTAAGAAAGGACATTTGAACAGCGCCACCACTATTTTGAGCCGACGTGTACCCCTCATAGCCACTTTCGACCACGGCCGGAAGTCGAGGGCGCTAGGTTTCAACACTGAAATCGAATTTAAAATTTTGTGATTTTTAATTTTTTAGAAATATGCAATTCTTCACTTTTATTATAATAGCGGGAGGCCCGCGCATTCGCCGCGGGCCTCCCGCTAGTTGAGTGAACGGGAAGCGATCACTGAAGAGAAAGAGCACGAAACTGAAGCGAAGCACTGACGAAAATGATCACGAAACAGAAGCGATCACTGAACTGAGCGATCACTGACACAGAATGATCACTAAAACTGAAGTCGGAGTAACTGAAGAGTAACACATATGGCGACACCGTTAATCATCAAACCAGTGGAATACACAACTCATCAAGTCACTCACGTCCTAATGATTTACCCGTCCTCCCTGAAGTATTAGACTCCCCCCGGGTCCCAAAACCCTTTTACGGAGTTAAAACTAACTCAATTTCCCGTCATATCCTTATCCTCGTTTAGTTACAAGTGTAAGTTCAGTTTTCCGTATTTTTAAATATAAAAATGCCATATTAATTAATTCACCGTATAAGTTTCCATTTTAACTTTTTCATATGTCATATCCGCATTTTTTTGTCCTCTCATAACTCCTCAAATTCCCTTAATAAACTGTCTTCAGCCTGCAGTTTATGCAGTCCCCCCCCCCGCCGTCGCCACATCCCGTGAAGCGTATTTTTCCACAACTCAATTTCCCGTATAGTTTTTCCAGCATATCCCGTAGCGTAGCCCTATGAGCCTACCTCCTATTTTCTAACTAAACCGCAATATTTCATCCCGTAACTTAAACCGTAATTTTCAATTTTTTCGCAAAACTAATCTCAAAACTACTTCCCCCCCGCGTGTGTTCTAACCGTACTTTCCATCACAAATCACAAATCAAAGGCGGAATAATAACATGACTGTTATTATCATTATTTTCTTTACCCCCATCAATCACCGTTATTAAATATAGCTCGGTGGTTTGCACTACCGTACACAAAGTATAAGGCGCCGGTTACTTGCGTATACCGCATTTAGCGTATCACCCGTAACCGTTGCGTACCGCATATAGCGTCTCATTGCGCAACCACCCTCCGCAACCCACCACGCATACGCGCCGCGCTTATTAGCGCGACAAAACAAATGGTAATTTATCATAGCGAGACCGGACATTTTCGTTGATCTTTTCAGGCAGTTCTGACGGATTTCGTCCAAATATATGGCGCTAAACGTCCGGTATCCCTCACGCACCTTTCCCATCACGTGAATTGGGCGCAATATGGATCGAAACTGGCAGAGCCTTTTTCGAATATACACACATACATACATCCATACAACATTCAAATTATAGGTAAGACTAGCGGGAGGCCCGCTCTTCGCGCGGTCTCCCTCTATTTGAGTGAACGGGAGCGATCACTTAAACTGAAGCGATCACTGAAGAAGTGACACACTATTCATGGCGAGACTGCAGCACCAAACCAGTATACCTGAACTTTAGGACTCCCCGATCGAAAATTTTTGCATTTTTAAAACACTTTTATTATACCATCAAATTTCCCGTACCTATCATATCCCATAGCTCATATAGTTACTGATTTCTTAGAAACGTTAACTGAATATTATCCCGTATAACTTTCTGTGTATTTTATTTTTTTGCTCGTATTTTTTTAAATAATAAAAGTGTCAATATTTAATCCCGTTTAAGTTTCCGTGTACTTTTGTTAAATCAAAAGTAGGCCTACTCCCCGTGGGTAAGCTGTAAGTTCCCGTTTCCAACATATTTTGTTTTCATAGTTCCTCAAACTCCCATATAATTAGTCTCTGGTGTGTGGTGGGGGTGGGCTATTATGCCCCCCCACCACCCCTCCCCCCTCCGTGACAAATCCCGTAGTCGTATTTGTTATTCATCGTATTTGCAAGCAGATCCTGTAGCTTAAAGGCCTATATAGTCCTATTTTCTAAATATTAACACTCAATATTTCACCCCGTAATTTCCGTATATTTTTTTTTTTCAAAACCCTGTGGGCGTGGGTACACCGTATAGTATCCATACATAACACAATCAAAGCGAATACCATAAATTTCTTTTCTTTCCCCCCACCGGTTGCACTATAAGAGCCTTTAAGTTATGTGCGAACCGCATATAGCGTCTTAACGCGTAACTCGCCCGTTGGCACGCGGAACCAACCCGTCGCAAAGCTCCACGCATACGCGCCGCTTAGTACGCTTACAAACAAATGGTAATTTTCCGTAGCCACCCGTCGCAAAGCACCACGCATCCGCGCTGCTTAGTACGCGTAACACACAATAAATGTAATTTTCCATAGCAACGAGCACATTTTCGTTGATTTTTTTTCAGTCCATTTCTGAACGGATTTGGTCCAATAAGGGGTTTTTTTTTTTTTATTTAACCCGTCCGGTATCCTCACGTCACGTTTCACTGAATTTGGCGCCATATGGATCGAAACTGGCGAAGCCTTTTCCGAACATACACACATACATACATACTAACAACAGTAGCCAATATGGGTATGAATATAACCCCGTCCACAAGGACACCGGTCCCAAAGACTGCAAATATCTCAAACATTTGTCATTTTAAGCCGAACTACCTACCAGTCCCCCAAACGTGGATGATTTAGTGTTGTGCGCCCTTCGCACACACTTGATAACATTGTTTTTGATTTTTTTCTTGATTTTTGACAACTGGACTTTTAAGAACAAGTTTCATTTTTTTGCTTCCCCACGACACATGAAACGTGAGTTATCGGTCTCCAAGTAAATTGTATATCTTCTAATATCCCATTTTTGGGCATTTGGCGCGCTTTACTACTGCGTTTACCCAAAGAAAGACACTGTTAAACATGTTTTTGTGAACTAAGTATGGATTTGTGAGATTCAAAACATTTTTGAATAGAATTACTTCAAGAAATGAAATAAACATACATCGAACACATCACTTAATAAGAGATATGCTTTTTTTTTTCCTGACAAGACAACCAACCCCCCGCCCCCCCCCACCCCCCCTTCCCCCCCCAGCATTGGCCTTCACTATAGCGCGTGTATGACATGATTGCCGTGCAAATAATAAGGGTTAGGGGTGGGAACCTAGTATTTTCGCATCTGTTGATATCTCTGTTTCTACTTCTTTCTCTCAAATCTATCATATAAGTCAAAGCAAACATACTGTTGTTTTTTTCTTCTTTACTTTCTCTTGAAAACACCTCTAGGGATTTGGGCGGAGTATGAAATTACACATGTTTAAACTCGACGCCCGCTTTTTTTTGGTCAAAATGAAGGGAACAGCGGTTTTGATAGCTGCCGCTTCCCTTACAACAGAACAAAGCAAACCTTGCTTGATAACAAGCTATTTCAATTAGCCTTTTTATCATAGAACACACACCACGCGCCATTACATTGAATTTCAATGTACTTCTTTGAATTTTGAAGGGTCAACAATCGCGTATCTATCTCAATCCAGATTGAGACAAATTGCAGTCTATAGCGAAAACACGGCATAATCGACCATTTTCATTAGCACCATTTCTTCAAAGCGAGTTCCTTTGTTAAGATCGTTAAAAATTGATTTTTTTTCAAATGCGATTTGGCTCAAATATAGATGTCTAATTAAAATCTCACAAAACTAAATAAATCTGAGGTCCTTGCAGACTCGAAATCGAAAATCACATTCCCTATAGCGCTTTAGAAGGGCGCATACCACTAAAAATCGCTTCCATTGAATGCACTTAAAAATATCACATCGCGCCCGCTGATTTGCACCTCGCGTGACACACTAATTTTTTTGAATGTTATGAATTCCTTTCCCTATAGATCCCACTAACCTTTCGATAAGTTTCACTCATTTTTGATATAATTCTAGTATAGATGTTAAAGAAAAGGACATTTGAACAGCGCCACCACTATTTTGAGCCGAGTGTACGCCTCATATCCGCTTTCGACCACGGCCGTAAGTCGAGGGCCTCTTTCTACACCGGATCGAATTTCCAAAGGACATCGCCGATCAGTAGAGAAGGGAGGCCCTCTATAATCAGAGATATATTTCACCATCAACTTTGAGTGCTACATAGGGGGGGGACAACTACTTTATTCATGGTACTCAAGGTGTTTGCTACCCCAAACTACACTGTGTATCAGAAAAAATAGAAAAGTCTGAAACTCAGGGGCATGCTCGCTGGCAAAAGCAGAGCTAGAGCATGCTCCAGTTCAATGACCTTGATTACTTATATGAAGGAACCGGAGATGTTGCATAGCTGCCCTTTGTCAGGGAGCTTGTAAGTGATGCCTCATAGATAGACTTTTGTCCTTCATAAGCTACAAGAGGCTACATGAGGCAGCCCTTTATAAATATAGAACCCAAATACCTATAGCTTATGCTGCTAAGTCTTGGATTATTAAACCGTCTTCACACCAAACAACTCTGGAATACAACACAATGGCCATGACTGCGCTATTTATATCAGGAGCAAGTTAACTACAACACGATGAGCTATATCAATCCCATGGCGCAGTTCAATAGCTTTCATTCACCATTGTATTGAGCAAATACATCCCTGTATTTTAGTATGATTTATGATACCAGGCCGTATATGGTCAGCCTCGTTGTTAAATTTTCCCTAGTCATCCCAAGGTACTGAACAGAGCCCTTGGTAGATTAGCATGCCTTAACATAGTGATATGGTATGGTTTGTATGTAAAAAGTTCATTGTTGTTTTTGGCAATTCCATTTAGTGTTCCGGCCCCCCAGAAAACAAAAATGCAAAAATGAGGTCTTTCCCCCCAAGAACCAGGAAAGCACTCACATAGAGTGTGTTAAATAATATAGCGCACATCCTTGCAATGCGGTATTGTGGTTCTTGGGGTGGAAAGGCTTCAAATATGGAAATTTTAATTGCCCATTGAAGCCTGTATTATAACTTTACATAAAACCGACTTTTGGGGAATTTATGTAAAGCGGGATTTTTTGAAAACCAGCAAAAGGTAAACTTTCAGCATGTCGCTTTATTATGCAAAACGTTTCAAGTTCATCCGTTCCCATGAAAACTATAGAGGGCGTCCTTCATTCCTTATCCGGCGATGTCCTTTTGTGATAACCTCAGCGATGGTCAAGCTATACTCTTTCACTTTTATTATAATATAACACCTTCACAAGGAACCGGTCCCCAAAGGACTGCAAAATATCTCAAACATGTTTTGTCATTTTACCGGAACTACCTACCATTCCCCCAAACGTGGAGTGATTTAGTGTTGTGCGCCCTTCGAACACACTTGATAACATTGTTTTTGATTTTTTTCTTAATTTTTGACAAACATGGACCTTTTTAAGAAAAAGTGTCATTTTTTGCTTCCCCACGACACATGAAACGGGAGTTAGCGGTCTCCAAGTAAATTGATATATATTCTAAAATATCCCATTTTTGTGCATTTTGGCGCTCTTTACTGCGTTTACCCAAAGAAATACAGCTGTTAAAACATGTTTTTGTGGAACTAAGTATGATTTGTGAGATTCAAACATCTTTAAAATTATCTTCAAGAAATGTAAATAATACATCGAACACATCACTTTTTTGCTTCCCCACGACACATGAAACGGGAGTTAGCGGTCTCCAAGTAAATTGATATATATTCTAAAATATCCCATTTTTGTGCATTTTGGCGCTCTTTACTGCGTTTACCCAAAGAAATACAGCTGTTAAAACATGTTTTTGTGGAACTAAGTATGATTTGTGAGATTCAAACATCTTTGAATTATCTTCAAGAAATGTAAATAATACATCGAACACATCACTGACACCCCCCCCCCGCGCATGGCCTTCACTATAGCGCGTGTATGACAGGATTCCCGTGCAAATAATAAGGGGTAGGGGTGGGAAACTAGTAATTTTCGCATCTTTGATGTGCTCTTTTTCTACTTCTTTCTTCTCAACATATAACATATAAAGTCAAGCAAACATATAATGCTGTTTTCTTCTTGAAAATACCTCAAGGGATTTGGGCGGAGTATTAAATTACAATGTTAAAACTCGACGCACGCTTTTTTGGTCAAAAATGAAGGGAAACTAGCGAAGATAGTTTGTGACCTCCACCTGACCTCGGTAAGTCAATTTGATCTTGTCAACTTGTTTTCAAGCCACTATAGTGATACAAAAGCAGCCCCCGGCCTAGCGTTGTCTGCGGGGGGGGGGGGGGGGGGGGGGGGGGGGGGGGAGCACAGGAGAGGCAGGCAAGGTAATTTGGAGGAGCTGAAAACGCTCTAGGCTGGCTGAACTTTGTGAAGCGAGTGTAAAATGACCGAGTCTAAGGTGCAAAATTCACCAGTCTGGCTTTCCAATGGTTTGGCCAAATAAATAGCCACAATATATGGATAAAAGATAGGCCATGACAACTTTGTGATGTACATGCCGGGTTTTACCAATGATGGCGGCGCTTCTTTTATCCAGAAAGTGAAGCTATTTTGATACATAATAAATTGAAAGTGTTTATCAGATATAATAGGCCTTTGGTTTGACATGCTTACAAGCACCCCCCCCCCGAGTAATCTCCCTCCCCGAGTAAGCCCCTCCTTTAATTTCTCAAAGGCCAGGCGCTATAAGGCGGCAAAGAGTAAATTATTTTATTTCTGATATATGCTTTAAAGCAATGGAAACAGAAAGTGTTTTTTGGTGAGCCCTATCTAAGAAATCTTAAGTAGATAGCAGAATATGGATATTTTAGGACAATACTATTTTGTTGCTCATTTAATTAAAAAAAAAAAATTATTCTCATGAATGATCACAACATGTGAAGGAGGTTTCAAATAGACATGAAATGCATTAATTTAGAAATATGAGGTCTCTATAGGAGTTTTTGGGGCGTGTCGACGATTCCATTCGTTCTGAGAGGTTGTATGTTTTACCCAATCAATACAATAGAAATTCGATGTCACGAATCAGGTCAGATTAAGACCATAATTAAAAAAATGTCCCTTTTCTCATGAAGAATATATAACAAGGTAAATGCATTTAATAAATTCCAAACACCAAACTTGAGCAAACTCTGAAGCATTCAACATAAGAAAATGATACGAATAATCATTACTCACTAAAGTTTTTTTTACGATACTAAGGAATATTAGAAAATCTGATACGTTTTCATTTATTCGTTGTTCCAGAAATAACATTTTACAGCTTGGTCTAATAATTTGTCTAAGTTTTGGTCACTTATAACAAACTGCAATATTTACGTGGCATAATCCTCCTCTTCACCCAGCCTCGATATTCATGACACTTTACCCGTTCTTTGATTGACACAAACAAAGGAATCGATAGCGTGTCTCAGACTTCACGACAATCTATTCACTTGAATCTGGTATGAATCCTTCACATATTCGATTAAAAAAGTACATGTAAAATGGGTTAAAGCATCTTATTCTGTTGAACAAAGTTGAGCATTTACGGCTTTTATGGCTTTTTGCTTTTTGTTCTCAACACGTCCTCTCCAAAATTAATTCTTACCATCGACAATATGCGTTTACTGACAGGAATAAAAATCAGACTATAATGTTTTATACTATGTATTTTATACTATTATATTTTTTATTATATATGTGCTTAGTAACATTTGTATGCCAATTATGTTTCCTATCTTGTGTATATTAATTATATATGTGCTTTTACTATGTAAATATTGTTGCAATTCAGCTTCTGCTGCGATAATGATATTTTGTTAATAAACCTTGAATTGAAATTGAATTGAGGTTAGGCAAAAGTTTTTTTGTCTTTTAAGAAGTACCAATCAAAGTCGGCCTCATTGGCAGGCAATAACATAATCGCCAAACATGACACATAAAAATTATCACTATGAGCTAATAAAATATCAATTCATTCCTTGGCGCAATTCAATAACTTCCAATCACCAGTATATACACCCCCTGTTTTTAGTATGATTTATGATACACTGCACAACCTAGGCTAGTGAACTCAGCCCTTGGCAGATTAGCATGCCCTGCCTCATAGTGTATAGTCGTGTCCACACGGTCGGTGTCATATACTACAGTGTCCATGTGACTGAATGCCCTACTACCCATCTGTCTATTGTGTTCTCCATTGAGTGCTGTATGCATCATTTGTTTCAGCACTGTACCCAAATGGCATCGTCTATAACAGGGGTGTCCAACCTTTTTGACGCAGGGATCGCATTTGTTGAATCCACGACTACCGCGGGCCGCGAGCAAGTAAGGGGGGGGGGGGGGCGCTCAAGTTTGGTTTGTGACATGCCTACGAGAGTCTGGAAGTAGGATCCATATCTATACCAATTTTTTGCCAAATGGGACCCATAGCTACACCAGAGATGAAAATTTTGGGCCAAATTTAACACAAATTGTCCATTTTTCTCAAGAAGTGTTGATCTTTTTAGCAAATTTGGAAAAAATGGCTCAGATTGAGGAAATTTGACTAATTTTCCCACAATTTTTAGAAAATGTTGGTTTCAGATTGAAGAAATTGGACTAATTTTCCCACAATGTTTATAGAAGTTGGGTTTCAGATTGAAGAAATTGAACTAATTCAAATGACATTTAAAAACAAATCTTTTATTTCAGATATTTATGCATTTGATTTTTTCTGGGAAGTACCTCGCGGGCCGCATATGAGCTGTTTGAGGGCCGCAAATAGCCCGCGTGCCGCAGGTTGGACACCCCTGTCTATAAGGTCACGGTTTATTCCGTACATGTTGCTATGGTAGCTAGGACACTCTCTCATGGGGGACACTCAGTTTCTTTACACCGGTTCTAACTCTGGTCGGTATTAGCGTCGGACTTAAAGTGGCCGCGTAGTTAATTATAGTTAAAAAAAGTCCGTCTGTGATGTTGTTTTTTAACACCTCCGTTACAAAATGGCCTGATCCAAAGGTCTCCACCCCTTGCAACTTTTTAAACCATGGTCCAAGTAATTTGAGGTATTAGGGATAATCCTTAAAGCTATTTCAACACAAAAATCTGAAAAATAAATCTTCACCTTGATGCTAGCCCTAAACCGATCAGGCTTAACCTTGCGCGACGAGGACGAGGTAAGAAGAAGTCTGTTTTGGTTGTACATTCGAAACATGCAGAATGCTGAGCTGGCTTTCCATCATCTGGGACGTAAACGCGTAACTAGACCACTAGTCAAGTGCGGGCAAGGACCTGGAGATATCTCCCTTGCAGTGGACGGGCGCGGGCAAAGATTAATTTTCCCCCGAATCAGTGGCGTATCCACAATTTTGGAAACAATGTAGGATTTGGGAAACGTTTAATGTGCTGGCTTTGATCGCCGGCTGACTCATATCTTTGAGTCACAAAATGAGACGGTGTCAGCCTCTGCATGCTGTAAATCATAACATCAAAACACCAGCTTCTCCCTGGCTCTCCTCTTCTCTTTACTCTTTCCTCCCTTTTCCTTGCCTCCTTTTTTCTCCCTTGCCTTCAAAATTTCTCCCCATGTTTTTTTCCAAGGGTGCCTGAGTCGCCCACTTCGCCCACCCCCGAGTAACGCCACTGCTTTCCGTGCTTTCCTACAGAAAAGACGAAAATGCCACAGTTCCGATAGAACGTCCATACGTACTTTACTAGCACAGGTGTAGAAGTAATTATTGTCCGGTGTACTCATAGTCCGGGAACAATGGTGAACAATAGGGCAATCGATTCAGTTGACCTCTTCACGTAACATTAGTTTCACGCTTTATTCCGTTATCGTCAATGGAGCCCCGGACTGTGGCTCCCGCCGGACTATATCTGCTTTCACACCGGTCATAACTTTATGACCGGACTTAACGGACTTCTTCGGCATTAAATCGTCTGATTTAAGCCTAGTTAGGTCCGATAGAATTAAACCCGATGCGCGTTCACACTGTAAATTTATATCCGACACCAAAACCGACCAATTTAGGTCCGGTAATAAGTGACTTATGCCCGACCGCATGTGGAGACGATCACAATAGGGTACAATAGGCGTGAGGCGGATTAGCGGATTTTTTACACAGTCGAGGGACTCGACTGTTTTTCTTCTGTACCGTTTCTTTCTTTCTTCTTTTTTTCAAAACTTCAAAACGCTACTTCTACAGATTACATAGTACAAACATGTTACTCATGTATGTGGTGTACTTTGACACCCCCTCCAAAAGTTACTTAATGAAATGGCGATCAAATGTCACTAAAGGGGCATTTCCGGCCAGAGTTTAAAATATCTTTAAAACATCATATCTGCAATATGCAAGATAGTAAATTGATGCTTCTTGCACAGATGTATGTTATAAATTCCATACAAGTCAATGGAGGCAATTCATGGGTCAAAGGTCAAATTTTCAAAATGGTCCGATTGAGCTGAAATTTTACTGAAATGATCCTTATGACATTCTAAACATTTTGAAAACATTTTCGAGGTCAAAGGTCAAAGTTCAAATTTTCAAACTGCTCCAATTGAGCTGAAATTGACTGAAATGATCCTTATGACATTCTAAATATGTTGAAAGTATTTTCTAGGTCAAAGGTCATTAAGGGGTCAAAATTTCCAAAATGCTCCGATTGAGCTGACATTTGAAAGATCCTTATGATATTCTAAATATGTCCAAAATATTTTTGAGATCAAAGGTCATTTATGGTCAAAGGTCACTACCTCGACTGTGTTCAGATCTGTCTCCAGATCTAGTTTTTAATTATTTCGGACATAGTTAATACCGGTGTGAAAGCAGATATAGTCCGGGGGCGGGGGCCTAAGTCGGGGGCTCCATAGACGGTAACGGAATATAAAAGCGTGAAACTAATGTTGCGTAAAGAGTCAACTGAACGATTACCCTATTGTCACCCATGTTCACGGATATGCGTACGACAGGACAATAATTACTTCTACACCTGTACTAATAAAGTACGTGTGGACGTTCTATCGGAACTGTGGCATTTTGTTTTTCTGTAGGAAAGACGGAAAGCAGTTAGTTACTGTTGTGATAACTACACGTGTGACGCAGCTTATATATCTTAAACGTTAGTTGAAGGAGGTGTATTGTTGTAAGTTCAAGCCAAAAGAGGCGTCTATTAGACCAGGTATAGTGTATTTTCAAGACCGATTTTCACATGGGACCAAGCCGTTCCACTAGCATGGAGAGGAGGCTACTTACCAAGGAAAATATCGATAGAATTAGAATATTGCGACTGAAAAAAGGCCACCACAAAAATAATTTTATGTTAACCCGATCCATTGTACGCTGACATTACATCCATGTTACATCAGACTGTCCCCGATTACATTTACTCACTGCTGATCTTCATGAAGAAAGTAAATAACAAATAAATGTGGCCTCTTCAGTGATGGTAACTGCCACATCCATTGATTTTAAAAGAGTATAGCTTTGTGATTCATTCACTTTGCCCCGATTTCATAGGTCACGATTTCAAAAGCCTTTTATTTACCATAATACGCAAATGATTCGATTCCCGCTCTTTTTAAATTGAACATTCAAATAGCTGCTTCATTAATTCAAAAACGTATTAAGAATTGGTCGGCTGTAATAGGTTTGCACAGGACAAATACTTACAAGACAGTATATCTGTTCAGATTATAAAAGACCGAAGGTTGGACAAAAGTGTATCTTTGGACAACTGGCAAATATATACTTGAAGACAGTACATCTTTACTTTGATCATCATCCCGCCCACCATCCCAGCACCAAAGATCGCTCTTCAGAAAACGTCTATACAGCAATGTTTATAAACATGTTAGGGCTGGTATTTTGAAATAGGTCAGGCCTGACTGTTACACTGGGCAATTGTATATCGGTTAGAGTTTTAATACTATGGGCCATAACGCTTCGCAGGAATAGATTACAGGCAACAAACGAATGACGTAGGATGTTAACTGAGCTATAGATAGAGAGGTGGTCAAGCGTACGTCATTTAAAAATTCATAGTCTCGCATGTTTGCGACCACAAAGAAAAAGAAAACATAGAGTACCAACAATAGATAGAAAGCAATGGCTGCATCAGCTTCTTCCACAGTACAAGTGTGGGGGCCGCTTTGCATATACCCCTAATCGGTAGTGAATAACAAATTGATGTATGTGATAGAGGTGGCCAGGTGTAGTGCACCTGGATCATTGTGCTCAAGATACTTTTTTTTTTCTCCCATAATGCAATGCGCGCTTTAGGTGAAAGATGTTTCATTGGGCTTTTTAATTTAAATCAAGACGCACTGAGTGTCATTTCAAATTTCATCGTTGTGTGGCCCATGGGTAGGACAAATTTTAACCACCAATAGCACCCAACATCCAACAACTGATATTTGCCGGATTGGTTTGTATCGAATTGACCTTATGTGTGTATAACAGCACCCAACTAATAATATTCGTGCAATATTCAAATGGTCACGCCCAGGCAACGGACGACGGTTTTTTGAATGGGCTTCACTCCCTTGGTTCAAGCCTTCATAACCATACAACATAATATAAGATAGGACTTGAGTACTTAGACTGAAGAAAAATTTTAAAATTTGCAAATTTACATTGTTTATGCGTTCCGGACACACAGTGCAAAATACAATCGTACTGCAACTGCACTTATTTGGGTGCCATGTGAACTCAGTCCTAGACATATTGAAAAAAAAAAAAGTCACCCCCCGGTAAAACGACTTTGTTGCACTCAACGGGAAAATCGTGTGTGCAGTTACGGCCACATTAATTAACTAATTACTTCTTAATTATAGTCTCATGAGTGGGAAATAAAATATTCTACTAAAAATACATTTCATCGTGTGTTATTTTATTGTCATTTGAAAACTGTACAACTGAATGAACCCAAAATGCCCTTCTCTTGTACAATCTCGAGATATAGAACGATTTTTGGTTGCACTCATGAACGAATATAAAAATTATTATAGATTGCAAACATCAATAGTCGGCCCCACAGCCATGAGCAGCTGGGAAATGGTGTTCATTTTGTGTTTGGGGGTGTTTCTAGACTGATTTTTTCCGCTGAACACGATGGTGGCGGCCAATTTATTTAAAAACGTGCCGAAAGTTATCCCCCGAGGGTCCTGGCGAGGGGAATTGGTATACATTGACCGATTGTGGTATTTTGGGTGTCTATTTTAGGTTTTTGGATTTGCCAAACTTGACCGCCTACATAGGAAAAATCTCTGTTACCATGCTAGTGAAGTAGATCCGGCAAACTTGCCTCCGGACAGAAAGTCTATGGGTGTCATATACAACGTGTAAATTTAGTCGTTCACGGAATGACACACTGCCTAAATGGATCTTACATCCACCTAGACCCACTCAAGTATGGCTGGAAGATTGAAGACGGGTCGACAACATCCTTTCGCCCATTTGGTTCGAGGGTGCAGCTCTGCCAAATGACGATGAGCTGGCTCAGATGCCAACAGCTGATGCATCACCGACGCAATCTACGTCTGTCAATGCTAGATAAGTGGGCACACTGTTAAAAATTTCCGTAAATTAAGAAAACAGATTTTCCGTAAATTTACGGAAAAATCTGTTTTAGAAAACAATAAAATAAAAAACAAAAAACATAAAAAATAGCTAAAAATGTTAATTTACGGAAATATTTCAAACATTTCTGGCAGCAATATTTCCGGACTTTTTTTTTTTGGTTCCGTAATTTCCGTAATTTTAAATTACGGAAAAATTCTGTTAAAATACATATTTTTTTCCATAATATGAGACAAATTTCTGTAAAATTACTGTCAAAGTTCCGTTAATTGACAGAAATTTCTGTAAATTTACCCTAAAAATGACTGGAAATACTGCTGCCAGAAATTTCCGTAAATTTACGGACATTTTTTTAACAGTGCATGAACTGATTGATGACTTAGACGAGGAATCAGGAAACGATGGCCTTGTGGGAGAGCGTTGCCAAGCGTGCTCACCTGTGGCGCAAATTTACCATAAATTCCCGGGTTCGAATCCCGGCGGGTCACTTGCTGGGATTTATTCGGGTACTAAATTCTGGATTTGATTGTATACCAGCTATTGATTAAATGCAGAATACCGCTCTCGCCCATGGTTCACTTGGAATTGGGCAAGTGGATCATGAAAGCATCCCGTCCTTCGGAGGGGACGTTAAGACGTTGGTCCCTTGTACAGAGAGTCACAACTCTGTACATGTACTTTGCAGTCAGTGTCGAATAAGAGTAGGGTGCAAACCCCTGACTGTTCCCAATCCGACCCCAGTCTCAAAATGCGGACCATGTTAGGAGCGTCCGTATCATGGATACACACGGCCCCGGATCAGCTTACACAGTTGAATAAATCCTGACACCACCACTTGTCATTACCAATGACTTGTGGATACGCTAAGAAAGAGACGATGACTGGCCGTCCAGTGAAGAAAGCACAGTGATGATAAGGAACCACATTCCTAAACAAAACTTACATGAACTTCCATTTTAAAGTAAGCAAGTATGGGCATTGGTCTTAGTATAAAGGTCTGTAATTGTATGCATTGATATGGTGACCGATACCTTGCACTACATATTTAATTTATGTACTGTACATAGATTAAATATATCTCATGATATTTCAAACAAATTATTTTTGGCAGTAATATTTAAAATTTTTGGCATATGACAGCTTTGCCAGGAAAAATAGAAAGTGTTTTCTTCACCTTGTAATGCCAAACTCCGAAAGACACAAAATGCCAAACGTGGCTAACCTCTAAATCTAATGTCATTGAAACTGATTGGAGGATATTAGGACAATTTTGACATATGGCAGCGTTTTTTTAATTTTAGAAAGTTGTTTAAATTACGTTTTATTGCCAAAAACATACCGGGATACACAACAAATATATACCAACCGTAACGGAAATTCATTCTTTAAAACAATCTGTAAAATTCAACAGAGAGCAGCCATTTCGAATTTTGACATCTATATTACTAAAAAAAATCAACTCTGTGGATTTGTTTGTTTGTCCAGTTTGTTTGTCTTTTAACATGCGGATATGAATTTTGGTATGGTGGTAAAGCTCCGACGTACGAGGTTTGTGGTCATGTTTTCGAGGGGTCATTTGGGGGTCAAAGGTCAACCAGGGGCCATTTTTGGGTAATTTGGCCGTGCTTTGACGTGTGGATATGAGTTTTGGTATGGTGATAGTTTCACCGTACCACTTTCGTGGTCACGTTTTCGGGGGGGGGGCATTATGGGTCAAAGGTCATCCAGGGGTCATCTAGCGGGTATACTCAGCAAGGGATCCCCGCTATTTTTTTTTTATAAAAATAGAAGCTATATATCTTGGATTTACAAACTTGTATAAAACCCCTTGTAGTGCCAAACCATATATAAACAGGCACATAATATACCCCAATAGCTAAAATACATACACAATTGTAATAGCAATCCTTTCTTGAAGGCCATTTGCAAAATATAGTAGATGACAGTCATTTTGAATGTTGACATTTTGTCAAGTGGCAGCCATTTTGGATTTCGAAAATTTTGATGACCTTGTAATGCCCGACAGCATTGATATGGCACCAGAAATGCAAATATTGGTGAAGACGTACAAAAAGTGATAAAATTCACTTTTTCGGCAGCCATTTTGAAATTTGAGCATAGGGCAGCCATTTAGAATTTTGGAAGTTATCTCTTGGGCACGTCCAAAAACCTATAAAATATCAATGTATACCAAAGTTAGTATTCCTTCCCCCCCCCCCCCCCCCCCGAGCACTTTGGGCAGTTTTTTTTAAATAAATCGGCCGGTACCATCGTGTTCAGCGGAAAAATTCATTCTATAAATACCTCCAAAGACAAATGAACACCATTTCCCAGCTGCGCGTGGCTGTGGGGCCGATTACATGGTGTCAAGCCAATTTTTTTGTTACAACTCACCTGTAGTAACATATTCATCTTCAATGCGTGATGGAGTATGTATATTATACCCTGCCACATATCCGTAGGACGCAAATGTTGCTACGCCATAGGGAAGGACCAGAAATGAAGGATTACTGTCCACTTGTGTCACAGAGTGCACCCCTGGGCTGACAGGAGAACGAAACACACAGAATTCACCGTCTGGTGTCTGCAGCACGTCATTGTTAATATCTACCAACTGTTGGTCAACATACAGCGATTCTGTATGGTTACATTGTGTGACTAATGAAATATAAGACTTTATGGGATTAGATACAACTGGTGAGGATGGAACTGCAAATGTCACGTTATGTGAATATGACTGTGTTGAAGGTATGACGATCATGAAGGGATCCCCTTGTGAATCTGTTTTGTGTCCCTTAGCATATTGTGAAACCAAAACAGGTTTGTCTGCAGTGATTGTAATCACTGTATCCGTTGTAATATCATCTTCGTAAAACTGCCCAGGTTGAAGTGATGTGGTATTCCCATCTGATATTATAATGTTCGTTGTGTTTTGTGCAGTGGCTATGACACGAAAGATGTATCCTGATTGGCGTCCCATAAAAGGAGCCAGGATGTAATGGCGTCCTAGAGCACTGATGGGCGGTAGATGCTCCATCGTGTAATCACATGAATTCAAATTGACAGGAATGAGCATACATTGATGACCTGATATAACTGACACAGGTTTGTTAGCAATGATGAATGCGCCAGTAACATCCGTTACGTTCCCATCAGCGACGTATTGGTAGGATTCATACTGCTGCAAAGTAATCACAGACTGTGTTTGTTCATCAATGTAAATCGTTACGGTCGTGTTGTCTTGAACTGCTGAAATGGCGACTTCTGAACCATAATAATTACCATCCCGAAGCTCACTAACATAAGATACTGCAACATATATTTTCCCTATTGTATGTGTTGGGAGAATCAGGGACCCATGATAACGATAAATGCCGTAAACAGACACATTATCTGTTGTTGCCACAATTACCGCTGTGCCTGGATGTTTTCCACTGAATTGTTTTGTAATACTAGCTTCCTCAGGGAGAGGTATGTCAGCAATTTGAGCTGCAGTCACATTATAATTTTCAGAATAATGTATCTTGGGTACCAAAACATGAATAGCTACTATTTCCTTTGCTTCTGTCGTAATTAAAAGATGAGGCAAATCACCATAAGAAGAAGAAATGTAAGGAAAAGTGAATACAAATTCTTTTCCATAAGAATCCGGAACACCATAAATACCTATTTGAAACAAAAGTAACTCTATGTAAGTAGTATATCAGTTGATGTATTTAATAGATCTAAACTATGTAATTTCTGATATGTAAGAACATTACTGAATTGGTGTATCAACGAAGATCCTTTGTAAGGAGAACAGGCTATAAAAGCGCAAGAATAAAATCATTTTTATATATGGGTTAAAGATAGGGGCTTGTTCTTTCCGTAGGGACAATGCGTGTTCACAATGCGTACACCTGTCGTACGATAATGAATGTGGTCCCGTTTAGGTTTAACAATTTAGATAAAAAAAAAGCCACTCTTAGTACTATAAATTTGCCGAAATTATAACATCTTGAATGTGCTTGATTGAAAAGACAGTAAAAGTGTTTGCATAATCACCTTCTGCAAAGATACAGACGACAAGTGTAATTAATAGGAATACCATTCTTGAAGCGTTGCTTTCTTCGTGATTAAATCAATCTATCAGTCTGTATACACGTATAGAAAAAAATTGCACAGCGACAGAATATGACGGGAACTTGCTTTTCCCTGTGAGTGCTGCTGACTGCTGAACCAGTAGTATGTCAAAATATTCTTATGACTAATGTCTTCCCTTGTACATTTAGCAATCGATCTCAGCCAAGGATTCTGAAGGTTTATAATCCTACTTCTTTAGGTAAACTTGCGTAATAAAAAGGCCAATAAATATAGAATTTCTGAGCTTAGGTTTCATACCTAAGAAGCTCAGTAGCATAGATAGAAGGCTGTTCGAACCCGTGTTGCTTTGTATTTCATGAATGTATCCAGAGAAAACCGTTTCAAAAGCGCAAGAAGTTACCAAGTCTATTTTGGGCCTTTAAGTACAGCATTTTTAAGGGGCATCTGGGCACATTTCACGAACGAAATATGTAATTTCTTTAATTGCCGCAAATGAAGTCTAGGCATTGGAAGAATAACAGATATAGTTTGGTCATATGTTCAAAAGACTACTATTCGTTGCTTTTGTTTTATGGGGGAGATTGCCATTTTTCTAAAGTTCGAGTCCACGAGAAGAAACAGAAACTCAATGTGGCATTTTTCAAAATCGCATATAAGCAGCCATTTGGATTCAAAAGGCCGCCTTTTAACCTATTATGACATATCGTGGCTTTTAAAGTAGCTAGAGAATGTAATTCCACCATCTAATCTATTGACGGACGGGTGTCAATCTCAATGCAAAAACCACCAGATCAGTGCTATGGCGGCATTCTTGAAATTCAAAATGGACTCTCGAAACTCGTAGAGGCATGATTATGGCATCGTACCCATGTTCTCAGGGCAGAAATCCAATTAAAACATTAATGAAATAAGGACCATGTGTATTGGAAGCCATCTGGAATTTCAAAATGGCGCCAAGGGGAAGAACGTTTTGCCCCATTTCGGTCTCCAATACCAATAATTTCAGGATCTAGTGTCTATAATCCAATAATATTGTTAAAAACAAGAATTCATTTGGACGTAGCAGCCATCTTGAATTTCAAAATGGCTGCTAAGTAAAAGCGTTTGGCCTACAAGAGGTATGCGAAACAGATAGTGATGCATAGTAGTACAGGGTGTTCCCCCTGCAAAAATGATAAGGTTTCAAGTTTGAGTGTGAAATTAAGTCTTTAAACATGCGTTAAACCATGTATCTGACATTTTCTGACACTGGCACTTTGTTAAAGGCTCGCAATTCAAGATGGCGCCGGGTATGGCTGCATTGAAAGATCTTGAAAAAATAGAAATTACCACAAATCTCTCTATATTTAGTTAACAAGGGTAAATTTAAGTACGTGATATTATGTCTTCAAGTTGCCTATTAGAAGGTCATATCTAATGCCTTTGTTTTGTAAACATGCTTAAAATTCATGATGGCAGCCACAATGAATACCTTCAAAAATCTCAAAAACATCTGTAATAATTTTTTAATATTAGCATATCCCAGAAATTTACGATAAAAAGTGTAAAAAGAACGAGATATGTCGCTAACCATTAGAAAGTCATATTTGGCATTTTTATTTGGTTAAATATCCATAATGTTTAAAGGGATTAGCAGCGATTTGCTAATCCGAAACATCGAAAAAATCACCAAATACATATTTTTATATTTCTGTTACTGGCATGGATATGCGAACATGAATTACAAGTGGTTGGCTTGAAATCCGTGTATTAAAGACAAGGCAGTAGTTTTTTATCTGATTCTGTATCAAAATTCCAACATGAGATCAAAAAAAGCCTTTCCCGGTGAATATCACAGATTTTCAGCGTGATATTGTGCACCATGATCAATACAGTTTGACCTAAAACACAAACATTATTGATCTTTGTTTATTTTGTACTGGTGTAAACCACAATCAGCTGTTTAGTGTAGATTTTGATATGCCGTCGCTGAATGTCTATTTGCGGGAGCCGGTATGACAAATTTAATACTTCATTTTTTCACTATTTGGTGGTTTGTTTCAACATTAAAGCAGTTATATATTATACACACTTATCCCTGATTTATAAGTTAAAAAATGCATTTCCACATTTTTTCGATTCTCTCGCATTATCGCTGCCAATCCCTTTGAGATGGGGGTCAATACATTACTAATATATGGCAGTTTATTGGTTTTAAAGAACCTGAAAGATTTGCCAACATATTGAATTTTATTCAAGTTTATCAAAGAGAAAATCAGATCGTGACTTTCTAACAGTTTGTTATAGTCAGAGTAGTGAAAGACAAGTCATTCATTGTATTTAATTTCATCATAATTTTTAGATTATGTAAAAATATATTACAGATATGCAATTGATATATTTTAAATATCTTGAGGTGGCCATTTTTGACCTTATTTTGAACTTTAAACATGTTTAACTTTACCAAATCAAAATGTCATAATTAAGTATTAATGTTCAAAGAAATTTATCTCATACTTTTAATAAACAATTTTATAATGATTTGTGGATGATATAAAATATATTATAAATAATATTATATGGCTTATAAGTTATAAGTTCAAAGATCTTGCAAGGTGGCAATTTTGGCTGCCATCTTGGATTTTAAGTATGTTAACTAAATAAAAAATATGAATTTCTGATGGCCAAAGACATATATCTCGCCATACTTTAATTTACACTTGTTTAGTTAGTACTTGGATGATACGGATATGATTATCCGTATAAGATTATCTGACCAATCATCATCTCCAAGCACCCATGCAGTCAGCATATAGACCACAGCATAGTGTCGAAACAGCACTTCTCAAGGTTCAGAATGATATTCTATCTGCGTTGGATAAACGTCAAGAAGTGTTGCTTGTGCTTTTAGATTTCAGTGCAGCGTTTGACTTGTTAGATCATATCCAGCTGCTGAACCGTCTCTCCTCTCGCTTTGGAATCAAGGGAAATGCTCTGCAGTGGTTTTCATCGTATCTACGTGACCGCACACAGTCTGTGGCAATTAAGAACGAGTTGTCAGAGATTGTTTTTCTTAAATGTGGTGCTCCACAAGGGTCCGTTGCTGGACCTATGGTATTTACACTGTTCAGTTCTCCTTTGTTGGACATTGCAGCGGCACATGGGGTAAATGCTGTGGCGTACGCAGACGATACGCAACTCTTTGTTACCTTCCCGCCTGGCGATCGAGATCTAGCCGTGGAGAAGCTTGAACGCGGTATTTCAGATGTTCGTGCATGGTGCAAGGAAAATAAGCTTGTCCTAAATGACTCTAAAACAGAGTTAATGTATTTCACATCTCAGTTCACACGTGGAGATGATTCGCATGTTCCATCGATTAGAATTGGTAATTCCATCATTCAACCTTCACTTAAAGTCCGAAATCTTGGTGTCATAATGGATCCATCACTCAATATGACCCAACAGGTAGATCATCTTTGTAAAGTCGCTATGCTAGGCATAAGGAAGATCGGGCAGATTCGACACTACCTGAGTAATGAGACAACAGCTCGTCTAGTGCACGCGTTTGTTACTAGCAGGTTAGATTGCTGTAACTCATTGGTCTTTGGCCTGACGGATCGTGAAATGTCCAAGCTCCAACGCGTTCAAAACACAGCTGCACGTCTGATTTGTCGCGTTCCTCGATCTGCGCATATTACACCAGTGCTCGAGGAGTTACACTGGCTCCCAATTCGCCAACGATTAGCATATTAAATCTTGCTTGTCACTTACAAGGCAATCCATAAAATGGCACCTGTGTTTATTTCAGACCTGATTGACCTGTACAAACCACCCAGAGCGCTCAGATCTGCCAATGCCTACCGCTTAAATCAGCCGATTCCTTCAACTAAGTTCTATGGAGAGCGATCTTTTTCATACGCAGCGGCTAAGCTATGGAATGATCTCCCAGTTTCTATTCGTCGTATGCCATCTCTCAACACCTTCAAAACTAAACTCAAAACGCACTTGTTTCAAATCGCATTTTGAATACTTTTAATGCTGTTCACTATTTTTTCTGCTATTTACCCTGCCCATTTCAATATCTAGGGGGCAAGATAGTAATGTCTTGCTGAGAGTGATGTGCTGGTAACCTCTCCTCTCCAGGGTTATTATAGTTATGTGCTCTTAAGCTTATCATTTCGCTGTGTTTTTTATATATATGTATATATATATGTGTGTGTGCAATGACCCAGCCAATCTAATGAGGGAGCGAGATGCTGAGGATCTTCGCTGAGAGTGTATGTGCTAGTAACCTCTCCTCTCCTGGGTTTCCATTGTTTTTAGGGGCGCCGACGGGCGCACCTATTAGCTTGGCTTTGGGAACCGTTACGGCGGTCCGGTAAGTACGTAAGCATGCGGCCCGTAGCGATTGTGTGCCTTACTTTTCCGTGTTTGCGAGCACCGAAGTACCCGACAAAAACGTTCAATTTTCTCGCTAGGTTCTATAGGTTCAGACCCAATTACGATACATATTCAAAACATATTAACGGACCCTCTGATGCAAAAATCTCCATAGAACCCCTTCGTTTTCCGGAGATAACGTTAATCGCTCGCGCAGTACTAATGTAATATCTTTCGCAGTCTGTGACACAGACTAACACTTTCCGGACCAGCCGTAGGAAACTGTAGCCAAATTGGGATTTCTTTCTACGTTACAACAATCACGGATATTGTTCATAGCGGATTTTCCAAATATGGTGAAAATATATGAGGAGTTGCTCGAGATTACTTGATGACCTAAAAATTAAGTTCTTTCGTCGGCAGAGAATTAATCAAGAAGAAGTTCTCCATTTTTCCCTTGCGAAATTTAAGGAACATTTTTAAAAAACAAACAAATAGATAATGGGGTTCTCCACGAACACGCCATATTAGGTCATGTCAAGCGTGACCCCCGAGTTGTCCTCCAGCACCTTGTGACCCATTGAGCAGATTACACGTTTAAATATCAAGTTGCTATGGTACTTTTCACTATTATTCTCCCCCCGTTGGTCCTGGTTCGAAATCGATCAAGAAAATTTTGATTTTTCATTGTTGTTATTTAGTTTTGTTCTTGTTGAGCTGTTTGTTACCAGGAAAGATGTGCCGTTGTTGTGGGTTTTTTTCTCCCTTTTCCCCTTTGTTCTTTTTTTAACAACAGATTCTAACAGCTTAATTGATCACGAAGTTGAAGTCGGCCAAAATGAAAAATAATACATAGTGAAACAAATTACAACGTGACACAAAATAAATAAATTTTAAACATATATAACATAAAAAGTAAAATTCAAAATAATTAACAATTGCAACAATGAGTGAAAAATGAAAACGCTAAATTACAAATAACAAGAAAAGACAATAACAGATAAGCAATTGTAAAAAGAAAACATTATATACCTTAAATTAAAATACATAAATAATAAGCAACTTAAATTAATAACAAAAGTAATGACAACATAAATGTAAAAAATAATAACAAATTCAACTAAATGAAATACACAATAAACAAAGACTAAAATAAAAATGACTAATAAAAAGAAAACTCTGTATTTTTTTGGTGACATTGCTTTTTGTCTTCTCAGGCACTCCCTGTCGCTCATAAGTTTCATTTTATTTCTATAGATGTTTTTCATTACTGATCTTGTATTGTTTATTGCTGTGCGTCTCCAAATTAATAATAAAAAATAATAAAAAAAATAAAGATAAGTTGATAAACTAATATAAAACAAAATTACAAATGGGAAACAAAAGAAATAATTTTACATATAATAAAATACAATATTAAAAGCATTACATTGAACAATGAGTGAAAATTAAAACGTTAAAAGACAAATCAAAGGAAAACGGGAAACAATCCGAATTTTAAAAGAAAACATATTAAATTAAATTAATTAAAAATAAATAATATAATTTTTTTTTTTTTTAAAAAACAAAATTATTAAGGCCAATGGAATTTGGATTGTTGTTTCCGGTTTGACTGTTCGAAAAAGCAGAGGTCACTCTTTCATTCATTATTTTCAAGATTCATATCAATGTTTCTTCTTCTTACGAAACGTCTTTGTATAAGATGGTGTCTAAAACTAATTTCATATATCTAACCTCAGACTTGATAACAGTTGGATACTTTTAAGTAATATTTTCCTTTACCAAAATCATTTTTCAAGACATGAATATTGTACGCTCGATCGCAGAGATGATCAGGAGCATGGTAGGGAATCTCAATGTTCATTATTAACCACTAAACCCCCTCAGCCACAAATATGTTTGAAATAATAGAACGACATGCCTGATATTATGATAAGCTGACAGTTTAGATCTTATTTTAGATTTTCCGAAATATTGACTTTTAATAACCAAAATAATGGAAATTTTGAAAAAGAACATTCCGATGGGCGGGTCCTGGAAACTATATCCATTCCTTGGCCTAATAACAAAAGTTAATAAGCAAAATAAGTGTAAAACAATAATAACAAATGCAACTAAATACACAAAAATACACTTTGATAAAATATTTGAAAACAAGGAGTTTGTTCAGGAAAGATGTGGCGTTGTATTATTAAAAACTAATTAAATAACAACAGCAATAATAACTAAACAATGACTTTGAGCATAAATACAACACTTATTAAGTAATTAAAAGTTAAAAAGAAATTAAGAATAATCAAATATCTATACGAACAAAATAATGGAACATAAAAATAAGCATTTATTTTTTTTACTTTTTTGACAAAATATTAAAACTAAAAAGTAATACAATTGATTGAACGAATAAAACACAATATTAAAAATGAAAAAAGACAATACATTAAAAAATAAAATACGAAGAAAAATGTTTTTTTAAACAATATAAAAATAAAAATCAATGTGACAAATAGTGACCCAAAATACAATAAGATTTAACAATATAATAACAATTAAAATGATCAAAAAACAAATATTTGGTTTTTTGATTTTTATAAAATAATTATAATATATTGGGTTTTTTTCAAGTTATTTTTTTTTTTCACAATTTTTCAATTTGGTGAAAATGAGAACTGATTGGAATGGGTGTGTTGGTGGAAGGGGTATTGTGGCAAACACCTTTTATATGATGGAACCCTTGGCGTTGTTGGAAAGAGAACCCCGGGGTAGTTGGGACATGGAACTCTGGGAGGTTGAGATGGAAATCTGGTAGAGGTTCATAGTATGCAATTAGGTATTGGCCATTTATATTCCTTAAAGCGCTTCTGCCCAATATCATATATACGGATCACTCTGTAATAAATACCAAAAAAGGACCATGGGGTTATTGGGATGGGTAGTTGGGAATTGTTCCATATAGATAAAAAAGGAGAAGGTGTGGAGGTAATGAAGACATGTGCCCTGGTGTAGTTGGAGGAGGAACCTGTAGTAGGGAAAGGGCCACGCTTTGTAGATGAAAGGGGGAATCGTGTAATGTGGGAGGACCCTTTGGACAGTCTAGTAAAAGGCCCTGGTATAGCATTAGTAAAGTGCCCTAGATTGGTCGGTAGTCAGACAGGACCCTAAGGTGTGCCAAAGTTTAATACCAGGCTACGTCCCCTACGTTTGATAAGGTTCACACAACTAACGGTTCCTACTAGTATTCTTGTATTTCACTATAATATATATAATATATATATATTATATATATATATATATATACGTATTTCAACACTTTTGTACTAAGCAATTTGCAATAAACAAAAACTTCACGAGTTCAATCTGATAGTGTGTCCCTACCGTTTCTTTCTACATAAAGTATTTCCCACTCACATAGAAAACCCAAACAAGACTAACTCCTTGGGGCGCCCCTTTTCCTTTTTAAAGGATTTTTATTACCTTGGTGCCGGTTCACACTCTAGTTTTATTTTCGCATGAATAATGCAGTTTTTAAGTTTGTTGTAATCTAGAGTTCTGGTTACATTCGTGTAGCTCTCACTTACAAGGTTTTGTAATGCTTTTGTAATCCATGTCGCTCTCTGTCATCCAGGGTTCTTTGCTCTTTGTCTTTTTACTCGTGTCCATTTCGCCCTGGCTGATTTGCGAGCGAAGCGGATAATAAGTTATTGTTTTTATTATATGCTTTAAAAATTGTACCCTTATTGTACGGCGCCTAGAGACGCCTGTGTTGGGCGCGTTATAAATCCTTTATTATTATTATTATTATTATATGGCAATTTAGGTTTTAAAGGTTTCGGAAGGCGGCCATTTGACATGTGAGCATGTTGAAACAAAAATGACAGATATGATTTTCTATTAAGGTGAAAGACATTTTTTGGATTCGTGGTAACGGGCTATTCCAGAAATTATCCCCCCCCCCCAAGATGACTTTGGGAATTCCCACACCCACCTTCTAAAAAATGCATGGGAATTCCCATAGTGAAATCCCAAAAGTGCATGGGAATTCCCATCATGAAATTCAAAAAAGTGCATTAGAATTCCCACAGTGAAAACCGGAAAAAGCTATCAAATATTAAAAAAATCCCATTTCCCAAAGAATACCATCACTTAGTTCACATAGTAGGCTGACCAAAGATGACTCTGGGAATTCCCACACCTCTTGCGCATTGACTACATCAAATTTTCCCAATTCCCACATGAAAACATCACTTAAGAGGGTTGACCAAAGATGACTCTGGGAATTCCCATACATTTTTGCGCTGATTACATCCAAATTTTCCCATTTCCCACATAAAACATTACTTAAGAGGGTTGACCAAAGATGACTCTGGGAATTTCCATACCTTTTGCATTCGACCTTTGTGTAGAGCACACTCCTTTAAACAAGTTATTGATAAACCTACCAGGGGTGACGCTATTTTAGACCTTATAATTTCCAATCTCTCTCTGAAACCCCAGATGTGCAATCACCCATGGGTTGTAGTGGCCACAGTTGCGTTGCCTAGACCCCAAAATCTAAAGTCCAATACAAAAATCGTCCGCAGAAGCGTATTATTAGACCTTTACCTCGCCATGCAGTCCAGCAGTTTGGACATTGGATTACATCCCACGACTGGAGTAACGTTATGCATGCACCGGACACTCAATCCAAATGTGACATTTTTTATTCATCTCTTCATTCGGCACTTAATATTCATTTTCCCACAAAGACAGTCAAATTGCATCCTAAAGACAAACCTTGGATTACTCCAGCAATCACTTATTTCAAAACGTCAGCAAGCATTTGCATCTGTTGGTAAAACACTCCAGTGGAGATTTTATAAGAACCTTGTTCAGAAAGCGATTGCTCGCGCCAAGCGTTTCTTTTACACCGATAGATTACAGAATCTCAAATCTTCTGATCCTGCTAAGTGGCATCGTGGCATTCAAATGCTTTCTAATCGTTTAAAACCTCAAGCTACCATATCAGTCCCTGGAGTGTCTCCTATGGATGAATATGCCATTGCTGAGAAAATCAATAAAATGTTTGCACAAGTTGCTCAGAGTAGACCAGCAATTGAATTGTGTGAATTACCTGCTTTTCTTCCAGCTAAAGCATTACCACAAATTTATGAATGGGAAATGTATCATGAATTGCGTAAGATCAACATTTCTAAATCCGCTGGTCCTGATAATATACCAAACAGAATTTTGAAAGAACTTGCTTATGAATTAAGTACTCCTGTTTCTGAAATTTTCAATAGCTCCCTCAGGGAAGGTTTTGTCCCACAAATATGGAAGGATGCTATCGTTGCTCCTATCCCAAAGGAGCTTCCTGCTGTGATCACTAAACTTAGACCCATTTCTCTCACTTCTCAATTGACAAAAGTTGCTGAAGGGTTTGTATCTAAATGGCTTTTAGATGACATTACTGGTAATATGGATAATAGTCAGTACGGTAGCCTAAGTGGATCGTCAACTATACACTGCCTTGTTGATATTTTAGATGTGTTTTTACAAAGGTAGTAATTTGACCAATTCAATAGGTACCCTTGTAGTTACTGATTTTTCAAAAGCTTTCGACTGTGTCGATCATACAATTGCCGTTACCAAATTGATCTCCCTTGGGGCAAGATCTGAAACTATTCCTTGGATCATCAGCTTCCTCTCGGACAGACGGCAGAGAGTTCGCTATCAATCGGCCCTGTCTGAGTGGGAAAGTCTCACGTGCAGTGTCCCCCAAGGGACTAAGGTCCTATCATCTTTTTGGATATGGCTGATGATGCAGCGGTTGATTCTTCTGCCCACAGATGGAAATATGTTGATGATCTTACCCTGGGGGAGATCCGTTCGGTTAATAGCAATTCATCTATGCAAAATGATGTTAATAATCTGCATACTTGGTCTGTGAATAATCATCTCAACTTAAATCCTAACAAATGCAAAACCATGCAGATCTGTTTTAAGCGAAACCCACCTCAAGCACCTTCAATTTCAATTGGTGATGTTCTTGAAGTTGTTTCTGGAACGAAACTGCTTGGGATATGGGTCCAAAATGATTTGAAATGGAAAAGCCAGATTAACACCATGGTTACCAAGAGTAGTAAGCGGTTACACATCCTTGGCCGTCTAAAAAAGTTTGGTGTTCCTAATAGTCCACTCAATCTACGGTATGACCTGGACAAAATTGCTACAGAAGGTTTTATTGCTGTAACTTGTTGTACAAACCCTCCCGAACAACATATCAAAAAAGTAGAAAAAAGGAAGCATGGCAAGACATGCTAATTTGCATAAAACTTATGTGCGTTTTTTGCCTATATTTTGGTTATTATACAATATATTAAAATGGGACGACCCGATTTAAGTAAATAAAGTTTTCATCTTGATAGAATGGTCTTCACCCCTAAACCCCATCTATAGAGTTTTGCGCTGATATTTCAACCCGTTTTCATGGGAGAGCTAAAAACATGATTTGCTTAGCCCTATATGTGTCAAATTGATATCGGTCGACCAAATGGGGTACATTTTCGCTCATAACTTCCAAACCAAATATCCTTTAGCCCTAAGATTTCTCTGAGTAAATGATTTAAATAGCAGCTTTCTTCAACTACCAAAATGCTGACCACTTCCGGTAAAATCTTGGAGTATGGGGACGATGCTATTAGCGATCAGGCCACGGCCCTTTAACTTTGAGTCTTTCGTGCTGTCCAACATAGGACCCGAGGTACTTGAGGTCTAACTTTTTTGAGTTGGGTACCGTGTGTAGTGCAGATAGGTTGATGATTCTCTTCCTCACTGACGGGCATGTATTCCATTCCGTCTCTTTGGCATTTAGACGTAGGCTGACTTTATCTGCAGCATTCTCAAATGATGCCTTGTAGTAGATCCTGTGCACCACATATCACATCCCTGTTAGAGCTGCGTAGTCAAGGTCTGTGAGATGCTGACTGAAATTTGGTGACGTCTAAAATGCTTGACCACCTTTTTATGCTGCTGTCCCACCTATAACACAGGCTATTACAAAATGACCCCCCTTTTTAAATGTTCACATACTCAATGACCCCCTCCCCCATTTTCTTCTTTCCTGCTATCCACTTTTATCACAAGTTCGCATAAAATTATCCATACTTTTAAGAATTTGAACATCCAAATTCAAAATTTTCGCAGTCTACATGCACATTTTTAACAATTTTATAATTTCACGGCAGCAATTTTATAATTTCATGGCAATTTGAACTCTGGAAAAGAGACACTTCCTATTTTAACTTCAGGTTTTAACATAATTGGCCCCCTTCTTTGAGTTTCATACTGGATGACTCCATTTTCATTTAGCTTGTGTACCGAATGACCCCGTATTATTGGGTACATTTTATCTGAAAGGACCCGGGAAAGGACCCTATTTTTCACCTGTCCGGACCACATATACCCATCACTTCACATAGAGAGTGTTCCCCGGCACTAGTTGACCCAAGTGTTTCAATAAATACTCTCTGATAATAATTTGCTAAATAAAGATCTCCACATCCCGATTGCAGTCTGACAAATCATCTGGAATGCAAAATTAATTTCGGCGGGAAAATTGCGGCCATCTTGCATACTGACCATCACTTTCCACTTTTAATATATCAATTGCAAGTGCTACACACCTTGCAGGCATAGCCATGAAAAAAATGTTCAAATACTAACAGAAAAATGGAAAACCTCCCTAAACATGCATTTATGAGCTATATACCTTTGTCGAAATATGGGCGTATACGTCCACGTAAGATAAATGCAAATTAGCATGTCTTGCCAGGCTTCCCTTTTTCTACCTTTTTGATATGTTGTTTGGGAGATCTTTTGAAAACTCAATCATTTAAAAACTCAATCTTCTAGAGGTTTATTCACTGGTATGGTCATGCTTGACCTTCAAAAAGCATTTGACACAGTAAACCACCTCATCTTATGTGAAAAATTAAGTGCAATGGGAGTTGAATCAGTTGAATGGTTTCGCTCATACCTTTCTAACAGGCAACAGATTGTTTGCATTAATAATGTATGTTCAAGTGCAATGAATATTTCTTGCGGTGTGCCCCAGGGCAGTATCCTGGGGCCACTTTTATTTCTCTGTTATATTAATGACATGATTGTAAGTATTGACTCAGATTGTAGGCTGCTTTTATATGCTGACGACA
>JAMKCH010066356.1:0-11847 GCA_023653785.1 Ophioderma brevispina
TTTTTTTACGGCGGTGAGCCTGTGTTTTTTAACCGCTGGGGAAGCCCCCTCATCATCCGCTCCCAGCCATTCACGCTAATTGTATTTTCGTAGTCTTTTTTACATGAAGTTTTTTACAGTGGGGTACAGAGTCGCATAGGGTCAAAAGATCACATGGGGTCACACAGTCACATGGGGTCCCCAAGGTTACATGGGGTTACAATGTCAACATGGGTCACACAGGTCACATGAGTTCACACAGGTCACATGGGTCACTGGAGGTCGTATAGTGTCACCAAGGTCACCCTGGGTCACCAGGTCACAACACCCGCCCCACCCCACCCTTCGTCTCCCGACGACCCCACCCTGCCCCCCTCCAACACACCCACCCCCTCTCGCCGTTCTGCACCCGACCACTCCCCGACACACACCGATTTGTGAATGGTCTAATGTTACTAGGTCAGCAGGTCCATGTGAGGTTACGAGGTCGCATGAAGGTTACTAAGTCGCATGGGGTCAACAAAGGTCACACTACGTCACCAAGGTCCACGAATACCCAGGTCCACACGAATGTCATCCAAGGTCAACCAATGTCACCAAAGTCACATGAGGTCACCGCTGTGAGGTCACCCCTGCCCCACCGATGCACCCCACCCTTCTTCGACGCACCCCACCCTTCTGACGCCACCAACCGCGACCCTACCCAAATGCACACCACCCGACCCCCTCCCGACGCACCCCACCTGTTCGACACTTAACAACCCCACCCTGCTCCCTCCCAACACCCACCTTCCCCTCCATATGATTCACAACAAGATGTATGGTAAGTAGTTTTTTCATTTAGCAAAGGAAAATTTCATATCCGATGGCTTCCTGTAATTTGCGAAACGAAACGAAACGAACCAGAACTCCCTTTGGATACACGCTTTAGTTCCGTTATGCACGGTTAGGCATGTCAACAAACCACATCCGAGTGTACCATTTTAGCGATACAGCAATTATGCATCTTTAATTAGCTCATTTGGTCTACCTAAGCTCATGTATCAGGAAACTTTCAATGTCAAAGAATATGCGCACCATAATGGTTGTTTCGTGCAGTGAAGGAATTTTGTAGCAAAAGTAGCGATATACATCCGTCACTGAAGCACGGAACCTTGGTGTCCTCTTAGCCATCTTAGACTCTCATTACGAATGATCAATCATGTTAGCAGCTTATGCAAAGCTGCTTTGCTCTCAGATAGGAAGATTGGGCAGCTTCGACAGTACCTTGATGAAAACATCTACCAACAGATTGGTCCACGCCTTTTTTACATCTAGGCTGGATTACTGCAATTCCTTGCTTTATGGCCTTACAGAAAGAGAATTGACCAAGTTTCAGCGAGTTCAAAATGCAGCTGCCCGTCTTGTCTTAAAATCCGTCGAAGAGACCATATCACACCAGCTCTCTTCCAACTGCATGGCTTCCAATTAAACAGAGGGCCAGTTTTTAAGATTCTACTTCTCACTTACAAGGCCATCCACAGCATGTCACCTGGCCTGCATATATCTCTGAGCTCATCCAGCGGATTCACCAACGAGAACCTTGAGATCATCTTTCTTGCTCCCTCCAAGCTGAGTAAATCATCCAACTATCAACAAAGTTCTATGGTCATAGATCTTTTGCTTACGCAGCACCACATTTGTGGAATAAATCCCTAATAGTATCCGCTTAGCTAAGTCTGGCAAATATTTTCAAGTCACGTCTGAGGCCCAGTCCTATTGACCACAACATTGGCTCCTGATAAGTATCTGGTTCTGATTGCAGTCCAATAACATCTGGATTTTTCGTTTCCTTCTTTTTCTTATTCTCTACCTTCTTCCCTCCGGTGCCTAGGTAGTTGTTTTCATCAGTTGGTAGGGTTAGAGGAATCTGAATCCGGAAAGATCAAGACTAACCGGATGTCGATTGGGGTACAATACACCACAGATCGCACACGCTGAGATTCAGGTGTATCCCCAGATGTTCTTAGTATGGGAGGCAACTGGGTTGTCTTTCTCTTATATATGTTGGTACAATATATATGTTCGGAAAGTTGTACTCAAATTAAGTTATTTTGAAATGGGTATAATGAGGATCACATGTGTTTTTAAAATTAGACTTGTATCTATTTTGATTTGTCGTAGTAATTATTTTTTATATTGCTCCATTATATGTAAAGCGCATAGAGGCCTTCTGCATTAGGCGCTATATCAAGACTGTTATTATATTATTATTTATTTTCATTCTGCCCACACATTTTAATAGGAAATAATGAAATTTTTGAAAAAATGAAACATCATCAAACCAAGAAAGAAAAATGCATTCACGATAACTTGGAATTGGATTCAGAGGCCTAAAAGCAAAATCGGCACAACTTGAATTAAATTACAGATGAGGATTTTTTTATTTTCCACCAGATCTTATGAGACTGCTATTTAATAATGTTGTATATCTCAGACTTTGAGATTGAGCAGATTGGGTACTATCTTAATTTCAGTTTACATTTTGAATACACCAAATTAGAATTTGACTTAATAAAAACAAACTCAAACATTGACAAGTGAAAATTAGCAATAATTGAGCAGTACGTGGGGGGCGTTAATTTTTGGCTAGAAAAAGAAAAGTTTAGTATCAGAAGAATGCCTCGGTCACCACAGTCACACAGCCTCTCTGACCTCATGACTCACAGCGAGATCCAATTTTTGTTGACAAACAATAAAGCCCTCAAATGGTGGATTTAACGAACAAATTTCAACGAACTGATTTTACACCGGTGCGCGGCGAAAAAACATCGAATGAGCATGCCTTATTGGCGGGCGTATTGTGCTATTTACCGACACGATTGACCTCCATCATGATTATCCCGCAATATCCTCGAAACACACACAAAAAGCACCCATCGCCTTAACCGTGGTCAAAAACCTTTACGTTATCCAAAAACAGGGCGTTACGCCCGCCCAAAAGTGCTGACGTGGATACGGAAAACTCTTTCATGCCGATTTTTAATTGTAAAAATCTCGCTTAACTCTAGAAAACTTTTTAAAAAAACTGAAGATGAAATTATCTGAATTCTATAAATATGTTTTATCGTCCGGCTCGGGTTAAAAAGTATTTACCACCAAACCTGAACATTAGGTTTTTGCTGGATGCAATATTCTTCATGTTTACTAAATATCTAATGGGCCAGACCAATACTTTCACGGAGAAGAATTTTGCAACCTCCGGCAAATTCACCGTGGAAAGTGGTAATGGCTGCCCGCGCAGTCGGCACTCGATTTATCGGACTTTAAAAAATTCTAAATACAGGAACTGTCGTGGAGACTTTTCCGTGTATTTTGACATGTTTTCTGCATTGACAACTTTTCAGTCGTTGAGATTGTTACTTGTTTTGACATGTTTCCCTGCATTTGACATCGTTTTCTTGTATAGTGGCAACCTTGATGTGTTTTGACGATACTTTGACAGTAATAAAGGCCGCCATACCTCCACGACTTCCTATGCATTTCAGTCTGGGGGGGGGGGGGGGTAAATCGCCATTCATAACCCGCCCACTTTAACTAGTTCCAAACTTGCTCTCAATCACAAGTATGCAAATAGGTATACAAATGATTATCATGCGCTGTATCAATTCGGTGCGAAGCGCTGGGTAGAGAATTGTTTTGAGAAAATCCTCTAAGAACAGGCTTACAAAGTTTACCAAATAGATGAAAAATGGGTTTTTAAACGCGTTGAAAAATATACCAAAAATGTCCGTCAACTTTCAGGATTAAAAAAAGTATTGGTTTGCCCTATCTGCAGGTTGTAGGTCTTTAGTTATGAGTAAAATAGGTTTCAAGGTCACAATGGGGGTAAATTTTCAGAGATATCTGTTCTGTTCGTTATAAAAAATCAGTGTCAAAATGTTATATAAGGTACACGAAGCGAAAAATATACTGGTGCACCATCTATGATAGTCGGTGCATAATTACTCAAAGTGCTGGAGCTACATCAGGGCGTATGGGAGGTCACTAGTCATATCTGGTGTGATTACCGATTGTAGTTGAAACAAAGATATATGTGACCAAATGAACCATTTATAACCAGTTGGAACACAATTGAAGCATTCTCTAAATTATACACTAATGACCTTCAACTGTTATGCGCATGGTGTGCTAAAACTATAGAACGTACATAGGGCAAAAACAAACCTATCCTTAAAAAAATATTGGGGTAGCCAATGAATTGGTATATTTCCAAACGATTTGACCCACTGTATTTTTGATACCCCGTACGAACGGATACCCTTTATTTCTACATGTTCCGGCATAGGTGATTTTGGTAAACTGTTGGAAATAATTACACAGCCAAAACACTAGTTGTGTTGACTTTGGTTAATTAAGAGTTAATTTCGTAATTAAGGGTCGTTGATTTAAAAACAAGAGCCGGTCACCGCCGTGAGTGGATTAGTGGGCAACCTGTGGTTTGGTGGTTGTGACCGGTGCTACTTTGCTGCAGCCCGGTTTGGGAATGACCCTGAAGGCATGGCTAATGGTAACTGATGCAATGGCCTTTTAAGAAATAAAGAAAAGTACTTTAATTAGTAATGATGAATGGTCTGGTATTTGATGCTGCTTTTCGCCTATGTGTTTTTTGTTATTGATAGACTTTTGATTTTGCGCGACCTGGTTTTCACCGCGATACGGGGATTCCCTGCGGCTTTCATTGTTTTTTACTGCGGTGACGCCCTGGGTTTTTACCGCTGCTTGTGACGCCCCTTCATCATCCGCTCCCAGCCATTTATGACCGTCACGCTAAGGTATTTTTCGTTATTCATTTTTCTAATGAGTTTTTACATGCGGTCACAGAGTTTCCGCATAGGGTCCAACGATACATGGGGTCACAAAGGGTCACAGTGGGGGTCACCAGGTTTACATTGGGGTACCAAGTCAAATGGGTCAATGAGGCACATGGGGTCACCAAGGTCACATGGGGCACTGAGGTCGTAGGGGTCACCGCGGTCACACGGGGTCACCAAGGTCACAACACCCGCCCCACCACACCGTCTCCCGACGACCACCCCCATGCCCCCCTCCAACACACCACACCCTCCAGTTGAATGCACCCGACCCTCCCGCACAACGATTTGGAATGGGCTAAATGTGATGCGAGTCAGCAACGGTCAGTGAGGTTATAGGTCGCATGAGGTACTAAGGTCGCATGGGGCACAAAGGTCCACGAAGTCACAAGGTCACACGAAGTCACCAATGGTAACGAGTCACTAAGGTCACACAAGGTCACCAAGGTCACATGAGGTAACACCCTGCCAATTGCCGATGCACCCCACCTTCCTTCCAACGCAACCCCACCCCTTCTGACGCCACCACCCGCGACCCTACCCAGAGTGCACAACCCCACCGGACCCCTCCCGACGCACCCCACCTCTAACACACCCCACCCTGTCACTCCCAACACCCCACCCTTCCCCTCCGATTATGATTCACACACCGAGTATGGTATAGTAGTTTTTTCCATTTAGCAAAGGATATTGCATATCCGATGGGCTACTGTTATACTTTGCGAAACCAAAGGAAACGAAACAGAACTCCAATTGGATTACACGCTTTATTCAGTTAGGCACGTTATTGCATGTTCAACCTATCGATGTCCATTTTAGCGATACAGCAATAGTGCATATTTCATAGCTCTTGCATACCTACGCCGCAGTATCAGGACAACTTTTCAAATGGCCAAAGAAGTTGCGCACCATTAATGGGTTTCGTTGCAGTGAAGAATTTGTAGGATGTACGTTTTAAAAAAATAGTGATTATGCTGATTTTGCATATCAATTAGCTTATTGCATATGTAATTTGACTCGAAATACGCCCAAAATTATAATCAGGTCAAGAAACCCTTTAACCCGCTTCCATCACCAAGTTAATCATTCTACCACCATACGGGAACTCCAGATTAACGTTACACAAAAACGCCTTGAGGGGAAAGGGGTGTGCATTTTGACGGCAAATAAGCTAATTATTATTCTGAATATGCAAAATAAGACAGCAAAAAGCTACACATAATATTGGCGGCACCTCACTCTATATCCTATCAAGTTTGAAGTTAAATCGGGCATAGTGTTTTAGCCAGCATAGCATTTCAAAAAAGGTTTAACGAAATGTCTGAAAAACTATGCAAATAAGCTGATAAAATTCAGAATATGCAAATAATCCAGCCAAAAGCCACAAATAATATTGCGGTACCTCATCTATCTCATATCAAGTTTGAGTTAAAATCTGGGATTAACGTTAGCTGCAGAGCATTAAAAAAACAGGTTAACCGAGTATACGGACCGAATTAGGAAGGACGTAAGGACGGACGGACATCGGACGGACGGACGGACCATTACGGAAAGACACAAAATTTGGACTAGTAGGGCATCCATGAACATTCGTTCAAGCGAAACAAAAATTGTCCCGACGCAATCTAAAGCTTTCATTTCATTGGCCTAAAATTACACACTCGTTACGTCAGAAATTTGCCAATCATTTGGTGATGGCATTACTCAAAATCCATAAGATTGCAGGGCTAAGTCGATGTCTTTGGCGCTTTTCTATCCATTTTTAACCAAAATGTCCCACATCAGATCCACTACATCTTTCCCAATTTTAAATCTAGGTCCTTGGTTTTCAAAATCCAAATTGACATCTCAGTTCGACTCAGCTAATACTTGTTCTTGGCTGACCAACTGTCACTGTTCAATCTGCAGAGTTTGTTAAAAGCTTCATCCCTTTAGAAGATTCTGTTTTGGCCTCCTAGGTGGGATGGTCCTAAGAGGTGCTTTGTCACCGTTCTCTCATCTTCATGGTATTTGTGCAATTAAAAAAATCTGTTATCCAGATATGCAATTTTGTACTTTACTTTGTATTTTATTCATTTTCTATATTCAATATATTGTATGTTTCATTTTACCCGTGATAAAGTGTAATAAATAAAAAAAAATAATAAAATCAAATAAAAATTGCCCAAAATGACACAACGGTGTATCTCAACAGAGATTCGGACGAATTAGTGTAACACTGTCCCAATGTGTAGAGATCAGTGATTCGTATCACTCGCACTCACACAACAAAATTACACCCAGCAGTGATTCTAAAAATTACTCGCCTCAGTTTCTCTAATTTGCCACAAATTTCCTTATTTCTGTACAAATCCACCGCCATCTGGTATTCCAATATTGAAGATCAAAATACTTTTGACTAAATTCGTGATTTGGCGGAGTAAATTATGAAAAGGTTGGAAATTTATTCTACTTGCGATGAAAAACACTGCCGATGGTAGAGCCTGACACGTGCTCTGCCAATGATTTACGTTAACCTCGTATGCTACCGATGGAGTTGCAATAGGTATAGCGCTTCAGAGGGAGGTAACCGGGAATGAATATCAAATCTTTCTAAGACTGGGAATAGCCATAATTGGTAAAGAACGCGCCATATATGCATTATGGAGGCATTTTGGCGCATTTTTATCATTCAACTACGGTAATGAACCTCCTTTTTTGAATGACACACTTACACTACTTGGTTCCAAGTGACGTGTTGGCTCGATGAGCCAAAATCGAGCACAAAACTAAGGCGGTGATTTGGGTGATTTACTTAACTAGCGGAAAATTGGGTCTACTCAAACGACGGAAAATATGTCTACCCTCAAGGCGCGAGGCGTCGGCGTCCGTTGGAGATTCGTGCACCAAATAAAAAATAATTTGGTTTTGCTTAACACGACCAATTTTTCACTCTTGGTATACCCCCACTCTGTGAGATGGTGTATAATTATACACGGGTCCAGAAAGTTATTAAATCACATGAACGCAATTCAAAGTAAAAAAGGTAAATGCATAAATATTGTATAAATAAATCATAACTATATAAAGGCACAGCAGATTAAGTCTTATTTGGCAAGAAGACTTGACTTATAGGCACATAAACTATTAAAGGGAACAGCAGATTAAGTCATGGCAAGAAGAACTTGCCTTATAGCACATAACTATATAAAGGCACAGAGATTAGTATTATTTGCGCAAGAAGGACTTGCCTTATAGCACAAACCTATAGATAAGGAACAGCAGATTAAGTCTTATTTGGCAGAAGACCTTGCCTTATAGCCCATAACTATATAAAGGCACAGCAGATTAAGTCTTAATTTTGCAAGACGACTTGCGCTTATAGCACATAAACTAATAAAGGCCACACCCGATTAAGTATTATTTGGCAAGAAGAAGACTGCCTTATAGCACATAATATATAAAGTGGCACACCAGATTAAGTCTATTTGGCAAGAAAGACTTGCCTTATAGCCACATAACTATATAAAGGCACACCGGATTAAGTCTTATTTGGCAAGAAGACTTGACTTTCTAGCACAAACTATAAAAGGCACACCAGATGATTAAGTCTTATTTGGCAAGAAGACTTGACTTAGCATGTTTATGGAAACAAATAATTGTTGTTGCATCCATCCCCTCGAGTTTTTCTACCGGGCCTGTGCAAAAAAAAAAAGTGATTGTGGATTGTGTCGCACCTGATTTAGGTAATAGTGTTTACATCGTTTTCTTTTGAGCACATTTAGCAAAACAATTTGGATCCACCACCTTACATGGAGGTAGGAAGCCATCAAAGGTGAGCCAGGTAGAAGTTGGGTGAAACATATCTAAAATTTATGTATAAAAATTGCTCTCTGGTAATTTATATCAGGTTAAACGTGTTGCTTGTTTTTATTGTTCGGCCAAAAATACAGCAGAAATCGAGTATGTGTGATTTTATAAGCGAAAATTCAAATTTCCATACTATACCCACACAAACTAAAATAAACAATTTTGGGAGGGCCCTGTGGATTTGACGTTATGACGCCTGTTTGTGGAAATGTTTGTACTTATTTGCAGCCCGTTTTGGGAGGACCCTGAAGGGACTGGCTAATTGGTAACTGATGCAATGGCCCTTTAAAAATAAAGAAACAGTTACTTTAATTTGGTAATGATGGGGAAGGGTCTGGTAGTTTGATTTTGATTGTTTAGATGCTTTCGCCTCTATTGTTTTTTCGTATTGATCGACTTTTTGATTTTGCGCACTGTTTTCACCGCGATACGGAGATTCCCTGAGCTTTAATGTTTTTTACTGCGGTGAAAAGCCTTGTTTTCACCGCGGTGAAGCCCCCTCATCAACCGCTCCCGGCCATTTAAGACCGTCACGTAAATTGTATTTTTGATTCTTTTTAAATGATTTTACATGGGTCCAAAGGTCGCATATGGTCACAAAGATCACATGGGGTCACATGGGGGCACCAAGGTTAAGAGGTTACCAAGGTCACATGGGTCATTCTGAGGTCACATGGGGTCACCAAGGTCCACTGGGGTCACTGAGTTCGATAGAGGGTCACAAAGGCCAAAGGTCACACGGGGTCACAAGGTCACAACACCCGCCCCACCCCACCTTCTCCGACGACCCCCCCTGCCCCATACCACACACCACCCCCTCCCCGATGCATGACACCCGACCACTCCCCGGAACACCGATTGCTGAATGGGTAATTGTGATGCGAGGTCAGCAAGGTCATGAGGTTTCCTAAGGTCGCATGAGGTTACTAAGGTCGCATGGGGTCACAAAGTCACACGAAGTCACAAAGGTTCCACACGAAGTCACCAAGGTCACCACCATGATGTCACCAAGGTCACACACGGTCACCAAGGTCAAATGAGGTCACCCTGCCCCTCGCCGATGCACCCCCACACTTTACTCAACGACACCAACCTTCAGCGCACCACCGCGACCTACAGATGTGACACACCACCCGACCCCTCCCGACCACCCCACCTCGACACTTACACCCCACCCTGCCACCTCCCCGCACCCCACCTCCCTCCATATGATTCACCACACAAGATGTATGGATATAGAGTTTTTTCATTTAGCAAAGGAATATTGCATATCCGATAGGCTACGTATTTTGCGAAACCAAAGGAAACGAAACAGAACTCCCTTTGGATTACACGCTTTATTACGTTATGATGTAAACTATCCGATGTACCTCTTAGCGAGTACAGGCAATTATGGCATATTTAATTAGCTCATTTTTTGCATACCTAAGCCGCATGTATCAGGAAACTTGCAAATGGCAAAGAAGGATGCGCACCATATGGTTTTTCGTGCAGGAAGAATTTGTAGCGATGTACCGTTTTAAAAATTAGTGATTATGCTGATTTTTGCCATATCAATTAGCCTCATTTGCCATATGTAATGTGCTCGAAATACGCCACATATAATCAGGTCAGAAACCTTTAACCCGCTTCCATCCACCAAGTTACATTCATTAACACCTACGCGAACTCAGATAAATACCACAAGCCTTGAGGGGAAAGGGTGTCATTTTGATCGGCCAAATAAGCTAATTATAGTCATGAATATTTGCAAAACTAAAGCCAAAAGCTACACATAAAATTACGGCACCTCACTCTATCATTCCTATCAAGTTGAAGTAACTCGGGATGAGCGTTTAGCCAGCAGGGCATTTCAAAAAAGGTTAACCGAATGTCTGCAAAAATATGCAATAGATTGATGATTAAAATTCATGAATATGCAAATAATCCAGCCAAAAGCCACACATAATATTGCGGCACCGCACTCTATCAGCATATCAAGTTTGGAGTAAAATGGGATAGCGTTTAAGCCGGCCAGAGGCATTTTAAAAAAAAGGTTAACCGAGTCATACGGACCGACATACGGACGGACGTACGGACGGACGGACATACGACGGAAGGACGGACATTACGGACCACAAAATTTGGACTATCATGTGCCCTCCATAAACATTCGTTCAGGCGACACCAAAATGTCCAGACCAAATCTAAAGCTTTCCATTCTCATATTGCCTAAACATACACCTCGTTACGCCGGCGTCAGAAATTTGCCCATCATTTGGGATGGCATAACTCAAATTCCATCAGATGCCCAGGGCCTACGTCGACGTCCTTTGGCGCTTGTGCTCTTCTATCCATTTTCAACAAAATTTCCCTTTTTTGGTTTTTGTGGTTGTTTGGTTTTTGGGTTTTTTGTTATTTTATTGATTTTTTACAAATCCAAATTGACATCTCAGTTCGACTCAGCAGCGATACTTGTTCTTGGCTGACCCACTGTCGCTGTTCATTCTGCATAGTTTGTTAAAAAAAAGCTTCCTCCCTTTAGATCCTTCCTCCTTTTAGATCCTGTTTGGCCTCCTAGGTGGGATGATCCTAGAGGTGCTTTGTCCCCTGTTCATCTATCTCATCCTTTCACTGTTTGTGGCAATTATTAAAAAAAAATCCTGTTATTCCAGTGCAATTTGGTAACTTTAACTACAAACTTTGTATTTTTAAATCAATTTTCTATATTGCAATATATTGTATGTTCATTTTAACCAGTGCTAAGTGTAATAAATAAAAAAAAATAAATAAAATAAAATTGCCAAAACGGTGTATCTTCAACAGAGATTCGGACGAATTAGCGTAACACTGTCCCAATGTGTAGAGATCAGTGATCGTATCACTCGCACTCACACAATCCAAACAACAGCAGTGATTCTAAAAATTACTCGCCTCATTCTCTAATTTTCCACAAATTTACTTCCTGTTTCCTTTTTTCTGTACAAACCCCCCATCTTTTATCCAATATTGAAGATCAAATACTTTTGGACTAAATCATTGATTTGGGTGAAGCAATTATGAAAATGTTGGAAATTTTTATCTCCTTGCGATGAAAACACTGCGATGCTGGAGCCCTGACACGACTCTTCCATTGATTTACGTTCACCCTCGTTATGCGAACCTAGGGAGTTGCATTAGGTATAGG